>JAPQNM010000025.1:8080778-8118278 GCA_029783475.1 Metacarcinus magister
TACTAGTTAGCGTTGTGAGTTTCATTAATGTTGTGCCTAGTAATTATTACCTAGTGTGTTCAAGCATGATGTTGTTTGCTTGTATTATTGTATTGATATTATGTGTGGCGGACACGAGGACTCCTCCCTCACTTTTAGTACCCAATCCCCTGTGTGTTTGCATTTCAACTCAATTTAAGGAGCAGGGCGTGTTTGCATGACCCTTACCCGTCACACTCTGTGGCTGCATATTATTTTCTGCCAGAAGCGAATGAGCTCTGACAGGAAGCTTGAGTTGAGGGGAAGGTGTCATTTTCTTGTTCAGATTCCTATCATAGATTGGCTCCACTTGTCCTCCGCCTTCCCTTGGGCCATCAGTCGCCATTTACGGGCCGGTCACATCTAAGCAATCCTCCCTGTCCCCTGCCGTCCCTGCCCAGAGTATCAGGTCCTCGTGTCAGCCTCGCTAGTGCCGTGTTATGAGGTAGAAATACTGCCAGAGCCTCAGGCATGACTCCTGTAGCAGACCTTCCCACGATCCTCCCTGGTATTGTAGGTACCTTCAGCTCATACTTCAAGGGTGGCGGGGTGGACCCTGGCCTGCCCCCTGAGCGTCCTTCCCCATCCCGCTCTGTATCTCCCCGCCGCTACAACCCCCAAGCCCCCAACACCCCACTCCTCAGTCCTCTCTACGCCTCCTCCGCCTCCACCTACTCCTCTCCACTGAGTATGGGTTACGGGACACCCATGCCTACCCTTGCATACCCTCCCTCGGCCGTGGCAGGACGAGAGGCCGTCTACTCCCGCCTCGTACCCTCGCCTGTTGCACCCAAAAGTAAGTTCCTTTTTGTTAACACATTTGATTTAGTTGATAATGCCATAAAGGCTTGAAGGTGTGTCCCAGTAACTGAGCCATTAACGGGAGCCAGCAATGCAGTGTTGGAAGGTAGTAATATTGTTTAACATCTTCGTGGAAGCCTTGACCGACGCTTGTTTTGACGTGCGCTTGCTACCTGTGCGGGTTGTTGTTATGATTGATGAATAACCCGCAGGTGTGTGTGGCTCACTCCTTGGCTTTCCTCTAATGTAATGACGAGACAGTTGTAGCTTCAGCTTTTGGTGTTTTGTGTTGACAGCTAATATCATAGAATCATTTCATTGGAGTGGTGTGGGCAGAGACCCCAAGCAAGGTTCAGGTGTACATAGATAGCTCAGAATAAGCCAAGGTCTGTTTAGATTAACATGATGGATAAACCCAGCCCCGCCCCGCCCTGCCTTGCCCCGCCCTGCCGCCACTGATCACAGACAGACCTTCTCCTTGAAGCAGACGTGAGTGTGGAGGCGATGGGGCTGAGTTTGTCCATCATTAAACCAGTGACATGCCTCTAAGGGATGAAGCTAATCTATGAACAGACCTCATTGCCATAACCCATCCTTGTCCCGGGCTAAACCACCTCTCAGCCTCTGTAGGATATAATGAGCGTGCCTCGCGCTGCCTTAACACGTGCTTTATGGTACTGGGTGCTGCAGGTCTTGGCGGTACCCCTGCTAGTGCCCGACGCAGGGGGGGTGTGGCCGGTGCCCGTGTGCCCCCCCTTTCCCCCTGGTCCAGACGAGCTGCCAGACCTAACACCGTCAACGTGGACTCCGCACACCATCTCACAGGTACACCCAGGGGACAGTAACCCTCTTCACCTCCACCCAGCCCCCCTCATTGTAGTGGTGTAGTGTGAGCCCTTATAACTCTCATCCAAGGCGTCAGTCCCACTTACCTTCCACCTCCCACCAATATCATTTCACGTACTGTACACTCACGACCATTAACCCTCGTGTGTGTGTGTGAGAGAGAGAGTGAGAGAGAGAGAGAGAGAGAGAGAGAGAGAGAGAAAGTATAATTATATGACCTGGTATGGGAGCGAGGTGTAAGGATGGTGTTAGGGCTGCACACACCTGCTTCCCTACACATCTCCGTCACTATTGTCCCGTCACTACACTAAGGTCTCACTTATTTACTTTACTTGTTTGGTTGTACTTTTGGATCCAATAACACTGCCTTTACTAGTGGGATTATAATTAGTTAATAAATGTTCCTCATAACGGAGTCTAGGGAAGCACCCTTGACACTCTCGGCTCCGTCCTCACTCACCTGCCTCACAGCTCTCTCGATACCATTGTGATTTGTGTGAAAGATGTTTATAAAAAGAATAAATGTGTAATGGGTGATTATTGTAAGTAGAAATATGTTTGTGTTTACACAGACAGAATTTAACCATTCCTAATTATTAATAAATACTAACTAGGTCAAAATTGTGTTGTTTGGTAACACCTTAACAGTAATAACACAAATGTTTCACCACAAACACAATTAAACTCAAATATGGTGCATGCAAATATCAGCTTGTGTGGTGTTACACTGCTTCATGGTGTGTGTGTGTGTGTGTGTGTGTGTGTGTGCAGCTAATGCATTATGCTAACTCATGTACTTTAATTAAACAATTGCTTAAACAAATATTTGTCAACAATCTTGGAAAAAGCTTACAGATAACATAAAGCAAAATAAAAATTTGAATTCAGTGACACATAGTTCATATTTATTAACGGTTTTATTGCCTTTATCATGAAAGTATTAAATGTTTGTCATATTATAATAACATTGCGAACTCAATGCTTCCAACACAAAGCTTGATGTGTTTCATCATGCAGAATAACATACTTGTTCCACCATGCTTGCTTTGCTGATCATAAAGAGTTTCTCTGCACAGCTTTCTGAAAACAAATGCCGGTGTGTTAACATGACCTGCAGGAGTCCATGCAGGGTGTGGTGTGACTCAAGGATGTAAGACTGTTCAGTGCAAGTCTTGGGGACACAATGTAACCTTAACCATTAACAAAACTACAAATCTGAATTATCTCATGTCGTGCTGTTTGTGATTCAGTTTTGTGCAATATTCATTAAGAACAGAAAAGTAGTGTACATAATGTTGACAGTAGTTGTATATTAGGGATGTATTATTGTACATGTATACAGGTTATTGTACACTTTGTAAGGTGATTCTAATTGTTGGTTACTAATAGGGTTTAACTTTTATAAGATGTCATTTGATTATGAACTAACTAACACCTGAACTTCCATCCTGTAGCTCTCCTCTCACCGGCGGACAAGAAGAGTTCCAAAAATAAAAGTCTTGCCCGCAGGATAAAGTCCCTTTGGAGTATAGGTACAGAAGTAGTGCATGAATGGTGTTGCATGATGCTTCTCAACATGTCGTACACTTGTTCTCTTAAGTGGCTTGGCTTCTACACCCACCACATGCCTGTTGGGGAAGCTTAGTCTGGCTTGGGTTGTCACTGTTTGTTCAGTTGCTTGTTGTAGTTCAGTGCAAGGCTTAGTGACTTGTGTTCACCAGGTTTATTTTGATGCCAAAACAATGCTCTAAGCACATGCAAAGAAATACTTATGCACTTTGAACTGTTATGTTTTTTGTTTCAAATATTTGTTTACAAATAATCTGCTTTTACATATTGCAAATGCTATATGATTTTAAAACTACTTTTATTTTATTTGCTGAAGTTCTAAGATATTAACTGCTTATTTGTGAGAGGGAACTGTGCTAAGAATGCACACTTGCATAATTGTTTTAATAATAACTTAAAGAATATCAAAAAATCTCAACTCTGCAATATACAACTGACATACTGTTAGTGTAAACTGTACAGTATACCTTCAAACGTGATATTCACAAGATGCAAAGTAATCCTGCACCTTCTATCTATTACATACTGAACACATTCAACCAAAGAGTTAATACTCAAAAAAGGAAAGAGTAAAATTAAACATTTTCCATTTCCCAATTTACAAATAGTGAAGCAGCTTTTTTTCATTTATCTTGGCATGATATATAAACTAGACCAGAATTAGATCAGTGTAGCATTGCATTCATGAATGACATGTAGGAACATAAGTAGTGTGTTTTGTTTTGGTTTATAATACAGTAGAGTTGTAGAGTTCAAACCAGACGTATGTTGATGTAGAATTTGAAAAAAAAGGTTATATCGTAGTAGTAGCTACATTCTTAGGTGTCTTTTTGCAAAGTTATGAGTGTTCTTTAAGTTGCTTTATTTTTAATTTGAGTGATGTTTGAAGTGTTATTTTAGTTACATATCACGTTGGAGGCTCCCTTTTTTTCCTGTCTGGCTATGCATGATGAACATATTACAGAATGTTCTTTGCACAGATCCATTACAGTTTGCAGCACAAGTGGATCTCTTATTACATAATACATTTCTCCATTCTAAGTGTATTGAAAAATTGTATGACATGAATATGCAAAACCACATAACACATTAATACTAAAAAATCATAATGAGGTCAAGATAATACATGTTCCTTTTCTACTTAGATGATGAGTGTGATGCAGATAACGAGGCAGGGAGTGGAGGCAGTGGTGAGGCTGGACACAAGGATGGAGAGGACTTGTACATGAGGTTAGAACTCCTGCTGGGGGAAGGAGCCGCACCGCCCACCTCAGCCACACGACCCTCCAGAGCTGCCTCCTCCCACACCTCCTTCAGCTCCCTCTCAGCCTCCTCAGAAGTGAACACCACCGCTTCCAACAACACCAGTCCTGTCTCAACCTTGAATGGTGAATTTCCTCATAATTAAGAGCATGATAAAGCCCAAAAAAAAAAAAGAAGTCTAGTGTAACCTTTCTTTTACTTTTGTCATCAATTCTGACTTGGGAAACAAAATACCATGACCCATATTTTCATTTCCCTTCCTCATTATGGTAGGTTCCTCAGAGGTTGAGCTGCGGATGCCTGGCGGCCGAGATGCCTCAGTGGAGAGCATGAACTCCTTCCTGTCCCACGGTGCCACCTCCTCCAACGCCTCCGCCTCCCCCACCACCACCCCTCGCAGGCACTCAGTCACCAGTGAGTGTCTCTTACTTTGTTGTGCCGTGTAGTGTTCAGTCAGTAATGCATGATTTTGTGGCGTCTTATGTAATGGCATCAATATCCTGCTTTTTTATATGATTAAAAGCATAAGGAATACTTGTATGTATCCTGTGTGTGTGTGTGTTTGTTTGTGTGCATACTATTGTATATTTACTTATGTAGAGTCATATCCTGTTTCTTGAGCTTGTTTCTACTTATATTCACCAGCATTGTTTGTGTTGGTGTTGTGACAAGTGTGGATTCATGGTTTGTTTGAAGTTTTCTTTCATTGATGGACGATACAAATTCATATCCAGTTTTGAAGTCTTCGTGTATGCATATTGAGATATTATTTTCCCATCATCTCAAATGTTTATTGTTTCATTGAGTTCATTTTGTATTGTTTTTTTTTGTGTGTTTCTTGTACATTTGTAACTTTTATAATCATGCCATTAATGACACGAGTTTCATATAGTTGTAACACTTAAGTTAGAAGGCCGTGGTGCCTCGCTACCCACCTGTGTGTCATCATGGATGCTTAACATTGCACCAACACATAATGATGACACTTTTTAATCTTAGAGGATACTTAAAAATTTTCAAGATAAAAAAGCAAAAAATTGTAATTGATACTTGACAGGCCATTCTCGAGATCCAAAAAGATATATTGTGTGGGGTTTGTGTTGCCTTGTCAGAATCTTTGTAAAGTTATTTAAATGCTAAAACTAGAAGCAGGTCTGAACCAAGTGTTTCCCACGGCATCATAATCTGGGTTGTTGTCCCGAGGCATCACCAGAACAATGCTGCCGAGTGTCTGTCTTACATGTTATATCTTTTATGGGAAAAGAATGCAATTAATTTTTTATAATACCTAATAAGCAGTGTTAATATAAATCAATCATTGACCAACAAAATTGAAATTTTCTCATGTCTTGATTATTAACAGAAGAACCGGTTGGTTGCTGACTTATCAGTTCATTAGAATGAATTTCTCCTTTACTTTTGTCCACAAAACAAGTGAAACTGTTGAATGGTGTCACTATGTGAGCAAATAATTAGCACAGCTAGAAAATTACTGTACATAACTTTTTTTTGTGAAGCTTTGCAAAAGTGCGAGTATTTTGTGTTTCATGTGTAAATTCCAGTTTAGTGGGCTGATCTGTGCACAGTTTTTGGTGGCTTTCATGCTTGCTTTATCGCCTTGAATTATAAAAGTGTAAAAAGTATAAAAAAAAAGCATAGCTTTTGCATCCCTCACACTTGAGCAGCAATATTCCCTGTAAATGTAAAGCATTTCCGTAGTACATATGTGCTGGACACGACAGCATTACATTGTGTACCTCAGCACCACTGTTAAGGTACACTGCTGCTTATACATAACGTTAATGTAATCTTACTTGTAAAGACTATGGATTATTAGATCAAAGCCACAATGATATGATGTGTTTCAACAAAGCTTTCATTGATTAAGCTGATTTTCAACCCAGGAAAAGAAAAATAAGTTTGAAATTTAATTCTTATCAGTTTTCTTAGAAGTAGTTATTGAGGAAAAGCATGATGAAGATCTGTTCCAGCAGATAAATATGCAGCTTAGGAATGCATGGAGTTCATTTTAACACCAAAGATAATAATTGTGAGGTGTGTGTGTGCGCGTGTGTTTGCACATTGAGTAACTAACCCAAGCATGTTGTGTTGTGTCACAGCTTCACAGCCCGGCCAAGTGGAGGAGTTAGGTCTGTTTGGCCGGCGAAGATCCTCAGTCCGTCGCTCAGCAAGGAATGCCCCAGTGAAGGGCCCGCTAGACCCCAAAGGTGAGTCATGTACAAAGGGTCCATGCTTGCTGCAGCCTCAGGGGATCATGTATGCTTCAGATGCATGATTATTGATCCTTTTTATACTATATTGTTGCAAAGTGACAGTTATAAAAGCATTCATAAATAGTTTCTTTATTGTAGTGTATAGGTAAGATACATATAAAGTTACTGACAAATTGCTATATACGTAGATGGCATTGGTATTATAAAATATGTAGAGAAGTTTTTAGTTTTCTCAAAATGTTGTACAGCAATTCGGTAATGCAAAGTTTGTGTCTGCAGTGCGATTCGCCAGTTACCGTGGAGCACAGCTGAGCCTCCGACCGTTGTTCTTTGAAGTGCCACAGCAGGACCCAGACCCACTCTTCACAGGAAGGGCGTGGCTCTTCCATGAGATGAAAGTGCAGCTCACCACCGACACTCCCACCAACCGAGGCATCATCCTCACCGGCAATGTAGGAGCCGGCAAGACTGCTGCCATCCTGCAGCTGGTGGAGTACAGCTGCTTTGGTCGCAAGAGGGAAGAATCAATATATCATGGTTAGTGTTTTAATACTTCCCTCTCTACCTTTAATACTGTCAACCTTCCTGCCACCTATTCAAAGGGAGATTACAACTCTATGGGTTTCATTTTATTATGTTGGTTATTTGTCATAATTCTGGAAAGACGGACATCAGGCAGATTCCAGGATCCACCAAACACCCCCAAAGGAGGACGCCAAGCCATCATACACATGAATCTAAACCAAAGATAGATAGTATTCTGAATATAATAATGATGTTAGGTATTTTGGTCTCTTTGTTTAATGTTTCAACTTCTTACTTCATAACATGGTCAATATATGCTTAAATCAATAAATGTTTGTTTCAGATCCATACAGCAAGGGAGGCAGCTTAGTGTCAGAAGGTGTTAAGACCTTAGCCTCAAGACTTGTGGCTTACCACTTTTGTCAAGCAGAAAACTCTGCCACTTGTTTGGTTCCTGACTTTGTCCACTCCATTGCCGCCCAGCTGTGTCAAGCCCCACAGCTCCATGCCTACCGGGACCTTCTGTTGGCTGAGCCGCAGACACAAGCACTGCTGGCTCTCCCTGCGTGTATAAGTGACCCATCCACGGCACTAGTGAAGGGCATCCTGGAGCCACTACACAACCTGCGCAGGCTGGGGAAAGTTGGAGCCGAGCCACTGATCATCGTGGTGGACGGTCTGTGTGAGGCCGAGTACCACCGCCCGGACCACGCAGACACCCTCGCCTCCTTCCTGGCCCGCTATGCTGTCAAGCTGCCGGCCTTCATCAAGTTGATAGTCAGTGCGCGCACCCAGCTGGCCGACCTCACCCGCCTGCTGCCCTTCCATCGAATCTCACTTGACCCTGACCAAAGAGCTGACCCCACCACTGACCTTGCTGCAAGGGACCTCTCAGATTATGTTAGTTTCCGGTGCATGCACTCCCCCAGCATCAGGTCTAACATCACAGTGACCCACGGCAAGATGGAGGGAGGCTCCGCCCAGCACCGCTTCACACACTATGTGGTGGCACAGAGTCGAGGCTCAATGCTCTACATCAAGCTCATCCTCGACCTTGTGGAAAGAGGTCATCTGGTGATGAAGTCCGGCTCATTCAAAGTTCTTCCTCAAACTCTAAGTGAAATCTTCCTCCTGCTCTTCAATCTTAGGTTTCCAAGTGTCAGGAGTTTTGAGAAGATTCAGCCAATCCTTAACGTGGTGCTGGCAGCCCTAAACCCTCTCACTCTACCCGAAATTTACCATTCAGTCAACGCTGGACTCCTGTACAAGTTCCTGTCTTGGGATGATTTCCTCAACTGCTTTAAAATCTTAAATTCCTTCCTGGTGAAGCGGTTGGATGACACCTTCATGCTTTTCCATCCGGCTCTACGGGAATGGTTGGCCAGGAGGTCTGAAGGGGAGTCAGCAAAGTTTGTGTGTGACCCACGGGCTGGCCACGCAAATTTGGCCCTTCGTATGTCACGCCTGGAGTGGCCCCTCGACCCTGAGGCGTCCCTGGAGCTGGGTCATCACATTCTGAAGGCTCACGTGTACAAGAACATGGCCAGAGGACTACCACTTTCCCCGAGAGATCTGCAGGCACTGTGGCTCGCTCAGTCATCACACAATGTCTCACAGGCACTTGCTTGCACAAGAAACCTATACAGTCCTAACACCAAGGTAAGCCTTCCTCGCCTTCCTTGGGGATATATCCAATATCTACTATGACTTGTCTGCTCCCAATAGTACATATAACTTCATATTGCCAGCAGCATGTTTTTGGAGCAAGTATAGATATTTAGACTGCTTCTTAATGCTTTATGTTCTATGTTTCAGGTTTCCAGACTGTTGCTTCTCGCCGGTGCCTCGCCAGACTACCCGAGTGAACACCTGCACAACGCACCCATCCTTGGCGTGTGTGCCCACCAAGGACACACGGAAATGGTGGCGCTCTTTATAGAATTTGGGGCTGATGTTATTCTGTCCAACAATGAAGGAGTCACTGCTCTGGGCATGGCATCAGCCCAGGGCCACTGTGACATTGTGAGGCTCCTGGTGCAGGCCGGGGCATCCCTCACCTCAAAGGACAAGCAGAACAAGACTGCCATGGTGCAGGCAGCAGCGGCAGGTCACCTCAATGTGGTTGGTTACCTGCTGTCATGTGACTGGCCTGGCCCGAGTGACCTTCTCAGGAACCAGTCACACCAGTCACTTGTTGCCGCTGCTTCTAACGGACACATTAATGTAAGAATTGTTTTGTATGTTTTAATAATTCATTTGAAAAATTTATGTTAAGTTTTGATTCTGAATCATTTAGTGTTTATTTCTTTAAATTTTGACTCTGACCACTATTTACACTTACTGTTTGGAGAGATTACTAAAACTACGGGAAAAATAATGCCGAGTTATGAATACATTGAAGAATCAGAGTAATACTTGAAGGTTTGTACTTTGTTTCATCTACACTTATAATTCCAGGTTGTGGAGTTTTTACTGGACATGGCAGAGGTTAGTGTGGATGGTGAGGACACAGTGACCGGTGAGACGGCACTCACCGTAGCATCAGGTGCCGGCCACACAGCCATGGTGGCAGCTCTGCTCAGGGCCGGTGCTTGCATAACCAAAGGCAACTCTCGAGGCACGGCACCTCTCACCTGTGCCGTGCGCAACGGCCACTACGAAGTGGCAAAGTTATTACTGAGTCAAGGCGTGGCAGTGGAGAGCCCAGATGCTGCGGGCCGAACCCCCCTCATGGTGGCCGCAGCAGAGGGCCACCTTGGCCTCATGGAGCTGCTCATATCCCGTGGAGCGTCAATTGGCCGCACCGACCGTGAGGGCCTGTCCTCCCTGGGGTGGGCCTGCCTCCGCGGCCACGTCCACGCCGTCCAGTACTTGGCCGACTGTAATGCAGACCTCAACCACGCCGACAAGACGGGCCGCACGCCCCTTGACCTTGCTGCCTACCAAGGGGACCCCATTGTGGTGCAGTTCCTGTTGGACCGAGGTGCACTCATAGAGCATGTTGACATCAACGGCATGAGGCCGCTGGACCGTGCCATCAGTGCCCGCAACGCCGCAGCCGTGCAGTGCTTCCTGCGACGCGGCGCCAAGCTGGGACCAGCCACGTGGGCCATGGCAGCAGGCAAACCCAACATACTGTTAGTACACCCACCCCTTGGGTTTTTTAATTTCTATTTTATTTTTTGTATATCTTTTTTTTTTTTTTCTAATGGATGTCGCAATCTATCTCTCATTTTATGCCAATCTCACTCAATTTCATCTGTCTCTCTTTGTCACTGTCTCTGTCTCAGTGTTGCTTTTTATATCTCTTTCTTTGTGCTCATTTTTCTCCCTCTCTGTCTGTCTCTTAACCTTTTCCTTTTTCTCTGCCTCTGTTTTCCTGTCTTTGTGTCTCTCTGTGTCTGTCTCCGTTTTTCTCTTGGAAGCACATAGTATGAGGTAACAGTGAACTTAATATACATATACTTGTTTATAAGTTTGTGTGAGAATTAAATGAAAACCAAGTGATTGGTAAAGTACAAATATTTAATGATTATATACAAGTACGATAACTGAAATTTTTTTTTTTCAGGGTGATGCTACTGAACAAGCTTCAGGAAGATGGGGTGGCACTTTGCCGCAAAGGTCGCCTCAAAGAGGCTGCTCACCGCTTCTCCTATGCCCTGCGCAAACTTCCTGTAGGAGACCAAGGAGAACACTCTGCAACTTTCACACACCTCCGCCTCCACCTCACCCTAAACCTATCCAGATGCAAGAGAAAAATGAATGTAAGATCATGAAGCCATAAGATTATGTGATCCTAATGAATTGCTGAACATTTTATTATATTGAAAAAGAACTTGCAACACAACAGGATGATTTTAGAATTACATTAAACTCAAGTTTCCATTGCACAATCATTGTGTTGATTTCAATGAATTTTAATTCTTTCCTCCCATAACTTGTTTCTAATTCCCTTTTGTTCTCTTTAATTCATTCACAGCAGACCTGTAATGTCTCCTCACTTCTTTATTTTATGATTTATCCGTTGAACACATTTTCCTTCACTACATTCTGCTGCTGAAACACACCAGATCACACAAGCCTCACAGTTTTAACAGCAGTGTGTCTGTTGTTGGTGTTTCACTCATGTCATGTTGTTTGTTTATCTGTACAGGAAATAGAGGAAGCCATCCACCTGGCAGACACAGCGCTCACCATCAAGAGTGATTCCTATGAGGCTTATTATGCTCGGGCACGAGCGAAGCGAGAAGCTAAGTGAGTGTTCAGTTTATATTGGTGAAACCACAGTTTTCTTTGTCAGGACATATTCAGTTTAATAAATTCTTAGAGTTCTTACATAAAAATTCTCGTATACACTTTATCTATATTCTTGTTGAGATGTACAGTATTTTTGTCTCTATAAAAGAAATATAAAATAATAATATATGAAAATAATTCTGAGAAGTAGTTTTCTTTGATAGTTATGTAAGTTTTGGACATACATTTCTACTGTACATTAATAGAACATTGCAGAGAAGCACACTAAAGTTATAGTTTTTCCCGCAGGTGCTTAAAGGAAGCACTGGAAGACGTGAAGGAGGCAGTGAGGCTGGCTCCCCCGACCCGGGACGTGCGTCGCGTCCTGGTCAAGATTCAGGATGAGATGCAGAATGAGCTGGACTCGTGTGCCTCGCATGACCTGGCTCAGCTGCGCCAGCTGGCGGCCTCGGTGGACACCCTGTCCGAGGCTGACCTGCCCATGACCTCCAGCATCCTTTCAGAGTCTGGATATTCTTCCAACATCTAAACTTGATCTTACTGCCATAATACAATTCATAGACAACTACTGATCTGGTGTTCTCATTAGTTTTATGTAGCAGGTATTAATTAGAAAGCTCAACACCACCAAAATTTGTAGTGTATTTGCTCATAGATCTGTCAGGAAATTTTTAGCATTGTTGTTAAATTAGAAATTTGTATGATGTTTGTTACTGAAGCAATAGAGTAAGTCATTATTACTTGAAGTCGAAGCATGTGTCTGACAGTTATCCAGACGTGCTGCAGTAAGCTGTTGATTCCAGTGCTTCATTTTGGAGATGCAGGTTCACTCATGTAATTCCATATCAAGAATTCCACTAACTTTGAGACATAACTTAAAAGTAACATGAGCCTTCTGAAAAGGTTGTTCTGTGTTGTCTTTCTCTTGTATGTTGTGTATCTGTTTGTATGACCTGTTGATACATATTTCTGATTTAACTTTTATTACCAACTAACTTAAATTATATGCACATTGTCTTTTCAAAAGGCTTATGTTGGGGAATACTTTTCTGAACTATGACTGACTGTATATCCACACTAATGGTTCTCAACACCTTACCATCTTACTGAACTAAACCAGAGAGACTCGGAGACTCGCTGCACCGTACCAGCTGAGACTCGGCTCATAACGACCATTCATCTGGACACACACTCAAAAAACAACTTGTATGACTTGAACTTATCATTTATAAAGTTCCCAACTTTTTTGCAAAGGTTCATTCTCTGGGAGATGAAGGAATGTATTGCATCACTGAAAGTTTGGTAAAAAGTCAACCTTCCAAAGACTTTTCCCAGAGGGATGCCAACCAACACTTGGCTCTTGTCACTGACACACTGACAGGGATGAAGTAAGGGAGTGCTGCCCACCAGGACCACCAACACCACACTGGACCACTCCCACTTCAGTGTTGCAAATAATGTAAAAAGCTTTTTTCTCCTTTCGTGAAGTTTGAAATTTTAAATAGTTTTTGGTTTTGTGTTAGTTTGTCATTAATAACATTGTGTAAAAAAGACAAATGATTGGAATCTGGTGGATTGAAGAAACACGGGATGAAACAGAAGTACTATATTTTATCCCGTGTTACATCTCAACACCAAATTCCACTCATTAATAACATGGAACAGAAATTTTGTTCATGTATCTTGCAACACTGAATGTTCTTTACCCAAGCAGTGGTTTTAAAAATAGCCATAAAAAGTGTTATGTTTCTCATTTAGTCACCAAATAAAACTCGGTAATTGTTATATCAAAAATTTTATAAAAATGCAATAAAAAGTGTGGTTATACCTAAATCAGTATGAAATTGAATACAAGAATGCATGGATGTGATTTCTATGTGAATGAATGAAGATGGCTGCAGAGAATAGATGAAGTGTGTGGGTGACTGTGATAGTTTAAGGTCCACAAATAGCTAGCTAGCTACACACTTTATGACTTCACAGAAATTATCATGAAACATTTCTGTGATATCATGAAGAGTTTTACTTGGAGGGAGGTTCAATATGAGCATTCTAAACACAAATGTTACATGTTTTACCCGTCTATTTCATTCCCTTCTCCTCTCAGTTTCATTCAGATTCTGATTGTCTGTCGTGTGTGTGTCTAATACAGTCTGTTAGCGGGTGTCATCCTTGCAGCATCTCCATAGTCCTTATGCTCCTCGTGTAGACATTTCCAACCATCCCGTGTTGTGCCTCCTTCCTGTGCCCCCCTCGGAATGTTCCCAATGAGTGTTGCTGTGCTGGGCTGGTGCGGGAACCTTGTTGGGCCGGCAGCCGGCACTAACCACTGCCTACCCAACCCTGCCTCCAGCCCAGCACCTCTGATCTGTCAAAGCAGCTAGGAATTGGCTTCTTCAATTGGTTTCCATGTTGCAATAGGTCAACAGGTGCATTCATAGTGACATGACCCCAGCATTACAAAAACACAGGTAAACCTCTTTTGTTATTAAAGAGAGCCTACCTGGACATACACGTACCTCTCCTATATGGTGATATATAGGAACAATAGGTTAGCAGTGCATATATATTTACACAAACTTGTGTGTAACGAAACTACATCTTTTTATTGTTAGGGTCACATGTCCACAACCTGAGACGAAATTTTAAAATGTATGAGTAACAATTATGTGAAAAAATCCTGCATATATTTAAAATGATTGTTGCCCAAGGCAGAATTTGCTAGTCATTTTTATAAAGATAGTGATGGTGATGAAAGGCGTGTATCCAAGTGGAAGATTGTATGATTACTGTATAGTGTACAGTGCTGTAGTGTTATGGTGTGTATTGATGTTTTGTACCAATGCAGAGGTGAAGGCGGCCAGTCACGTCGCCTGTTGAGTGGGTGAGGTGGTGTGTTGCAGCATTAAGTTTATCTTGTTTTCTTGGGTCGCATCACTTGACCCCAAAGGTTTAATGGCTCGCTGATCACTTATAATCATTATGATCTCCTTATAATCAACTGTTCAATTAGTTAAGCTGCCAAATTTTATACTGTAGTATTTACTATATAATATATATGTTAATAAATATACTTGAATGTGGAAAATATTTCAGTATCCCTGAACTTCGATAAACCTGTTCCTGTCCAAATATAACACTAATATGTGCCTCACAATGATAATTTGCACTTTAAAGGTAAGCACTATCATCATTTATAGCTCGTTTAGACCCAAACCACCACTGTTTCATGTTCTCAAACTTTAAATGAAGCGAAGCAGTATCATCCAGCTTCGAAACAATGAAACGAACTAACATTGCCAATCGTCCTTTAGTCCGGAACTAGACGGACGGTGCAGCTGGGAGGGTGAGGACGTCTGCTGCTGAACAGGAAGGAAGTCTGGGGTTCTTCTATGTTCTTGTAAGTCGTTGCTTGTCCTTTTCTCTAGTGTGTGTGTGTGTGTGTATCAATAGCATAAGGGAATGAAAGGAATATGCAAGGTTAGGTTCATAATTCGTGCATCATTCAGTCATGGCGTATAGCTAGTAACTTTATTTTTGTTTTATTTGCTTGGATATAAAAGTAACAGCAAAAAAATGCGCATTTATTCTGTTGCTCCCAAAGTGTTCAGAGGAGAAATGTAGGAGTATTATTATTGTGATTTCTAACTTCTTTTTTCAGCGGTGTAGGGTAGGTGTCGGTGTACTAAATATATTGGTTTAGTATTTATATGTTGTACAGCTGATTAAAGTAATGGTTATGGCATTCAAAACAACGTAGAGATATAATGTTAGTTTCCGTGACGCTGCAACACTTGGTCAGCTCACGGGGACTGGAGCCTCGGATTGTTGACTCTGCTTAATTGGAAGTAAACGATCTGGTTAGGTAGTTAAACTTGGAAACATCCTAAAACATAGTTATATTGATTTATTTATTATCTTCATGCATGGAAGGCTAAATGGTTAGACATACTGAATTGGGGGTAAATTATCTTGTTGGCTAGTTAAACATGAAATCCAGTGCTATTGACCCAACCATTAATTATCTTCATGCATAGATGTAGTTTAATATGCTTGAGTGTAGGTAAACGATCTTGTTAGATAGTTTAACATGTAAGTTAGTTATATTGACTCGATATGCAGATTTACCTTTCATTTACCTGGAAAGGGTTATACGTGGTTAAGTATGTTTTAATTGGGGGAAACGAACGATCATTATTGGCTAGTTAAACATGAAAACATCCATTTAACATGCTAGTTTCGCTGTTTTTTTTACATCAGTGTTACGAACCCCCTTTCACTCCACTCTCACTCCCGCTGGCTCTCTGCTCCCTTAACACTGGGATCCTGTGAGCCGCAAAGGCCTATCACTTTGTCACTCTGTTTTGGCCTTAGTGTGGAGGCTGCAAAAGGCTAAATAGAAGTTTTTATGGGCGTCAACACCACTGCCTTGTCAACTCAGCTGGCCTTGTTTACGCTTCCCTCCGAAATCGCAGGAAAACACCCCACGCATCCCTTCTTCCCGTGCAAAAGCCCGCCAAATATCCATGAACGCAACAATAGACTTGTAAAGCCGCATTTTTGTCGTCCACGCGCGGGATTGGGTTTCGAAGACCGTCTTGGGGCTGATCAGTGGCCAACACAAAAACACTTTCTTGACTTGGTGCCGAAATATTATTATCTGGCTTACAAACTTTCCTAAAAACTTTATTAAAAGTAAAACATAGCTACTGTACATTTATTTGAAATCATTTGGCGACATTAATTTCCTTTTTGTTATGGTTGCCGAAATTAATGTCAGCGCCGAAAATAATCCTACACAGTACATAACCAAAACTGAGCTGTATAATCTAGGTGGAGTCTAACTAGCGCTAAATACAACCTCAGAATGACCTCAGAACTTCTATTTGTCACATACCTACCAAAAACATCCCAGTATCTTTCTATTTATCCATGTCTAACTATAATACACTGTTCCCTGGGGCGCAAGTCACTGCTTACTTGAACTCCCAAAAGTCCCTCTCACTATATGACCTTCCTAAGGTAGTGTCATTTAATGTGTAGTCTACAGACCTATTACCGGTAAAGGTTCGTAAGACGACCTATTCGATATCTCCTTACCTTTAGTATACACTGCAAATTCAACCTCAGAAACTTCTAAAGATCACCTTAAACAGTTATTCTGCTGAATTACAGAAAAAAAATACAATTTATTTTAGGTTACGTTAGGTTTGGTTAGGATACGTTAGGTTTGGTTTTGTTTGGTTAGGTTACGTTAGGTTTAGTTTGGTTTGGTTAGGTTAGTTTTGGTTAGGCTCATTTCACTGCAGCTCTGGGAAGGTTATGCTAACAAAGTTATCTTATTCCGTAGATGTTTACATCTTCACCAGAATGGCATGTGGCTACGAAAGAAAATGGCTTGTTTTCTAATTGCCTTTGCTATATGATAGCTTCTAACATCTACATCTTCATTACTAAAAACTGTTGATTCAATGTACTAAACTCGTATCTGGAACACCTGGATACTGACAAATTATAGATCGAAGTGCTTAAAGATACGTTGTCATACACTATTCATCCGCTATTGGTACGGCCTGTGCCTTATTATTTACCTGGTAAAGCATCTTTCAAGTTATGTTATGTTGATTAGGTACGGTTTGGTTCGGTTAGGCTCGGTTATATAAGCTTTTAACCTAAAACTTAGGCACATGCCGTATCTATAAGCGAGCATTTAAGTACGGCTGCCGTACCTGTAAGCTGTGCTATTATAGATAGTACGCCACATACTCATTTGATGACATTACTGGCATTAATCAGGGTAAAGCTGTGCTTTACCCTGATTAAAGCTATGCTTTACTGCTTTACCATACACTATTATCACATTTGTGTATTCAACGCACTATTTTTCAACTAAGGTGGCGTCATTTCCCACAATTAAGGTGGGAATCTGCATATTTTACTCAAATAAGTAACTATTTACTCTCTCTGGGCCGCCATATTTCCTTCTTGTCGATGTTTTTCAGGGGAATCAGGGTTGCAAGATGAAATCCGTCTCTCAAGACAGCTCCCAGGCAGTCTTCGAGGCCGAGTCTTTTCGGCTTGGAACTGTCTTCGTATCCTCCAAGCGAAAGTGGACGACAAAAACGCGCCAGGCGGGATTAACTTGGGTTTACCGAAGACGATCTTCGAAACCGTGGACGACAAAAATGCGGCTTAAGTCAGACTTGCCTTAGCGTGTGGTTGGTGAGCGGAAACAGTCGGTGAGTACCCTTTTACAGGTCTGCCACGTGTCTTTTAATCCGCATTGTAGAAATGTTTTAATGTAAGTAAAACCATAGCAGACATGATCAGGAAATATGCATACACGTTTATTCATATTATTATAATGTATGAAGAAACAGTAAACTTATAATGGATAAGATATATATAAACATATAAAGAAACGTGGCATACATATTTTACAGTGTTGCTAATAAAAAGCAGTACCTATTAATGAATTTCCCTTTCGTTCTGGATAATGCATCTTATATCTCAAGAAAACTTCACATATGACAGATGATGTTGCCAGATACACGATTCGGGCCTCATAATTTTTTAAAATACGAAATTGATTTGAATTTGCGCGGCAAATCTCTACACGTGGCAACGCTGTAGCACGGTTATTCCCCACGACCGGAACACCCCAGCCACACTCTAAGGTGTGTCTGACTATAGTAGTAGTTTAAATTGCATTGTTAAGTACTTTCTTTCTACTTGCATATAAAATTTGGTTAGATATGGGCGACTGAAGCTGAAACGATATTGTTGAGTAATTAACATGAAAGCATCCACTTAGTATTATATTTTTGTGTTAATATTGTGAAGGTGAGACTGTAATCACGTTTCTCATTACACCAAGGATCGTAACACCACAACAACCTTAGCATAGTCATATAGTTCCGCTCCGAGTCCTTCACTACGCCCACACGTCAACGCACACTTTTGTTCCTGTTTTCAAAGCAAACCGAACTTCAAGTATGGAGTTTAGTATGTTGTCAAATCCCGTTTACGGCTGTCTCCGTATCTACAGTTGTCCCGTTTTTCCTTCAGTTGATGTATATTTTTTGCCATTATCACCTCTTACTTCAGTCCATTCCCAGTATCTATACTTCTTTGGGGAAAACTGTAATTTTTTGTATCGTTCAAGCAAATTCCTTTTTGCCACTTTTTCTTGTGGCCCCTCAAATTTGTAGCCTCTCCTTTTCTTCTCAATATTGTCTTTTCTATCTGTTTCCTCCAGGTTGTTCATCAATTTATACATTGTGATCAAGTCACTTCTTTCTTTCAGTGTTAATCTTTCCTCATGTGTTAGGTCTTCCAATTCTGGCACCATCTTTGTTGCAATTCTCTGTATTCTTTCTAATTTCAACACGTTTTTTCTTGTGAGTGGACCATATTACTTAAGCATGTTCCAGTTTTGGTCTGATCATTGTAGTTATAATTTTTCTCATCATATCTTTATCCAGGAAATGAAAAGCCATCCGTATATTCCTTAGCATCCTGAAAGTATCACCAAATATTCTATTTATATATTTCTCTGGTGATAAGTTGTCCTGTATTACCAATCCCAATTCTTTCTCTTCTTTTGCTATTGTTATAATATTTTCTCCTAACTTATACGTCCCATTTCCAATCTAAGGCATTTTTTTCATTAAATTCCATTTCCCATGTCTTAATTAATTGCTCCATTCATGTATCTTGTTTATATCATTCTGTAACTCCTCACAATCCTTATGGTTTCTTATCTTTCTTAGTAATTTTGCATCATCTGCTAACAGACTTATTTAACTGTCTGTCATGTCATTTACATATACTAAAAACATTATTGGTGCCAAAACTGATCCGTGATATAAGTTGGGGTACCGTCAGAACAAGAAACTACTAATTGCCAGTCACTAGGGACAAAACACAAACCAATGCCATTAAAATTGAGGGTTATAAATAAGTGATAGATGCATAATTTTTACATACATGTTTATTTAAGAGACAAAAAGTATATCCAAAATAATATGTACACACACGCACCATATCTACACAGTGTGTGTGCATGTGTTTGGCAATTTCTTGTTATCATTTCACCCTTTTGCCAATGTATATTTTCAGTCACAAAACGGCCTATTGAATACACGGTTTATTATTATTATTACACTCAGGCAGTTCCCTGGATAATGAGGTAGTCAGGAGAGGAGGAGGTGCAGACACCTGCTGAAGAGGTACTCTACGGGTGGTCATCGGAGGAGATGTCCTCCTTGGAGGCTCAGGCTTCTGTTCCATCCAAGGAGGTGACGTCACCCTTACCATCTCAGGCCTGTTCCTCATCCTCGGAGGCTGAGGACTCTGACTGGTCCTCGCATGAGAGTTCATCCTCGTGGAAGGTTGAGGTCCCCCCCTCGTCCTCGTCCTCCCCGGAGCAGCCGTCGGCTTTGCCTGGACTTAGCCGCCTCGGCGAGGAGTTCTTGAGGAGGGGGTTTTGCAGCCTTCCCTGGGTGGACGTGGCCACCGCCCTGCTGGTGCAGCCTCTGCTCACGCTGGCCAATGGCACCTACGGGAAGGTGGACCTAGTGGACTGGGGCGGCGAGGTGCTTGTGAGGAAGAAGTTCCGTTTCAGTAACAGCCTCCTTGAGGCCTACGCCCTCACCATGCTGCAGGGGGCAGGCGGCACCCCCATCCTGAGGGGCGTGATCAAGAAGCCGCTCACGGTCTTCATGACCTACTGCGGCAACCTGACGCTGAGTTCATTCCTCAAGTCCAGCCCGAAGAGCGAGCAGGTGGTGCAGGTGCTGCTGCAGCTCAGCATGAAGGTGGGCGAGATGCACGCCAAGGGCCTGGTGCACCTGGACCTCAAGGGGGACAACGTGATGGTGCAGCACAAAGGGGGAGGCAACCTCCAGGTGCACATCATCGACGTGGGCCTCGCCGCCCTCCCCGGCCAGCGGATACCCTTCAAGCAGGGGGCCAAGGACCGTGCTGACTGGATGTGTCCCCAGGTGAAGAGATGCGGCCCCATCACCTTCGCCGCTGACGTGTACTCCCTCGGCCGCCTCATCACCAAGGCCGAGGACCTCCTGCAGGGACATCCTGCCGCTCACGTGCTGGACATGCTGGCTGACAAAGCACTCACACAGGACCCCACCCACCGCCCCACCCTCACTGCCGTCACCGCCATCCTCCGCGCCTTTACACGTGTCGCAGTGCCTTTAGATTTAAGTGAATGTTGGAGTGATTGTTCAATTACTTTAGTATCCCCTTAAAGGAATATTATTTGTTTCCTTTTAAATGAAAATTAGAAGAAAAAACTTTCCCCTTAAAAAAAGCAGTTACCCTTTAAATGTTCTTTGTAGTGTTAGTAAAAGCAGTTAAGTTTCTCTTTAAAACATAATTAGTTTTATTTTTCTAAAAGAACTTGTTCAATATGTATATTTCTTAGTTTTACATTAGATTAGGTTCTCTTTAAAGCACAATTAGTTTAGTTTCCTATGAAAGGAAGTTTAGTTATGCTATAAGTGTGTTTCTGTTACTGCCACATGCATCTTCCTCTCAATATTCCTCACTTCCTTCACATCTTTTCTAACCTTCCCTTTCTTCTACTCTTTGGTTCACCTTCTGGTTTACATAACTTTTACGTCTTGTAATCTCCATTTATACATGCAAGGCCTCATTTTTCTTCTGTAGTTGGTATGTATTTTTTTCAATCTATTCCCCTTAATGAAAGAGTGTATCGCCTTGCCATCCACTGTCCATGGCTGTCTCAACTTGAACTTGGTTATATTTTGTTGGAGATTATTACAAAACGAACCAACTTGACCTTCCTCCACCTCATCAGCATCACAAAGGTACAGGTTCTCATCATAAAGGTATGGCTTGATTTTTTTTTATCATGATTGAGAGTAAATGAACAAAGATGCACTATTTTCATGTCATGACAGATATATATGAGGAGTGTAACTTGTTGACAGTTTTGTTTTTTGACTGCAGCTCTCGTCTCCTGGCCGGCACAACCTCCACCACGGCTGGCTCCTGTGGGAAGAAAAGTACATGAACCTTCCAGCATTGAGTTGTATTGGCCACCAGATGACCACCTCCTTCCCTCTCCCCTCCTCGTAAGGATGTGGTGTTAAGTTCAAACATAAACTGTATTTATTCCTGTCCTTACATGTTCTAGTCATCTTATCTCCTTTCTACCCTTACTCTCAAATAAATACTGTGTACTTTTTGTAGACTCTTCTGCCAGGCAATAAATATAGATAGATGGATAGACCTCTATTTATCTATCTATATTATATAAAAGAGACAAGGGAAAGGGATTTTGGTGGTGAAGAAATACGGGACAACAGAGAAGTAGTATTATATCTCTATAACTGCAACTGTTCACATTTAATCCTTATCAAACCTCATTTCCTTTCTTTTCAGCTCATGTCTGTGACCCCGCCTGTTATGAAGAAGAAAGTGGATATCAGACGTCAGGCCTTCAATCATGAGTGAAAGGAGTAGTTCTTCATTGAGTGCTTTGGACAGGGCCAGTGCCTCATATGCTTGAATTCTGTGGCTGTCCTCAGAGTCCAACATGCACCGCTGCCACTGGGAGACAGAGCATCTATGTCTGCTGCCGAGAGGAAGGACACCATTGCTAGACTCAGGCAACCTTTAGAAAACAACTTGGCTCTACCACAAGCAGACAAGGTGATGTGCGCCAGTTATGAGGTCTCCCGCCTCCTTGCTTGCTGGATGAAACCATTCTTAGTTGGGGACTTCATCAAGGAATACATCATCACTGTGGTGGACTCTGTCAAGAGCAGCGTTCTGCCTTCCGTGCTGCACCGTTCCTCATTACATTGAGATGTCAGACAACGTGCACGACTCGCTGAAGACCTGCAGCTCGACCCTCGTCATCTTCTCCCTCGCTCTTGACGAGAGCACCGACACGAAGGACATGACCCAGCTGGCTTTTTTCATCCATGGGGTCACTGATTTGTATGTTTATCAATAAAATTCTTGTTAAGTCACTTTGGAGTTTTCGTTTGTCACTCTGGCCCACAGGCTGCTCCCAAAAATATCATCTGGTCCTCGCTCTGAAAAGGTTGTTCACACTACCAGGTTGCAGTACTACCTCTCTTAATATATAGTTTCTAAATGCATCACATGTATTCACTGTCCAACACTCCTCACTGTATGACCTCTTGACATGAAGGAAAAACACCATGGTGATCCCTTATTTAGTTCTTTTAATGTGTTGTAATAGATGGTATACAAAATTGTATCCGTTGGTAGGTTTTCTGTACACGGACAATTTAGCAGACTTACCCACATAGTGTATCTAGGAAGGGAATCTTACTTTCCACCTCCGCTTCAACTGTGGACGCTCAACAGTGTTAATCAACCTATACAATTCACAGTTGAAGCGGAGGTGGAAAGTAAGATTCCCTTCCTAGATACACCATGTGGACAAGTCTGCTAAATTATCTGTGTACAGAAAACTTATCAACGGATACAATTTTGTGTAGCCTACTATCTATTACAACACATTGAAAGAACTAAATCTGGAATCAACACTTCCATTAAACAGCCAATCTGTTAGGTTGACTTTTACAAAACGTAGTCAAGCTTCAGGTGTAAACTTCACCTGAACGGACTTTATCCATACTCTTACAATTACAACGCAAACAACAATTACTTGGTGGCAATGGAATAGCAGTAAAGTTGTCCCTGGTGTGGTAACAGCTGTGGCCTTATGGTACACTCCTGCCACAAACGTGAGGTGGAAGAGGCTGCCCGGGATGCTGTCAAGGATGACTTGGTTTCTGCAAAAAATAATCTTGTATCAGAACCTGCAGCAGTGTTTTGATGATACAGTGTTGCTCAAATCTTATATATAGCTGCATATTTACTATTCATGATGCCACCCAAGAGAGCAGGAGGTGCAGATGATGGTGCTAGAGGTTTTTAGAGGCGAGTTCTGTCATCCAGCATTTTCTGTGGTCCAGCAGTGGCCTGGTCCCAAGGGTGCCGGATTAAAGAGTTTTGCCCTGCATCTTTCTTACAAGTTGGCTATAATTTTGAAAACAAATGATGTATAGGTAAAAATATCAACATGCTTGCATCTCCATGAGATGACAAATATATTAATCTACTATTCATGTTCATTCTTTCTTAAGTGTGTGTTGAGTGAGAAATTTCAGCAGGATGGCCATTCTGGTTACAGATATATGAATATAATGATTAATAAAAATATGAAAATGTCAATGTAAATAAGATTACAAAGATAAAACACTTGTCAAGAAGCCCCAGCATCCCATAGTGATCACTAACTTGACACCAGTAACTCAGCTAACCTTTCCGTGGGTGAAGCTCACGTGATCCTTGTGTGGTGAGGCACCAGCCACCAGCCACCAGCCACCCCTCCTGGAGGACTGACAGTGTGACATCACAAGTATCCAGCGCTGAGGTTCTCGGTCCAGCACCAGCACCAGCATGAGGGAAAGTGAAAAGCATTAGACATAAATAACAAAATGACAGGTTTAACTTTTCCATATGTACCCAACAAGGATGAAGTATTAAAGTACACTCCAATATTAAAATGTAAATATATACATACTACTTAAAATTTCTACAAATGAATATAAGGAAATATGTACTCTTAATGCAAATACAAATGCTGTATTAAAACATTCATGCATACATTTATGAATATCCTTGTTTTAAGGTACTAACTTTTACTCACAGGTCAGTATTACCACAACTACCAAATGGTAAACATGAAGAGTGTCAGCACGGAGGCTTCCCCTGACGCCCCGCCAGGAAGTGTCAGGTGGAATACATCACTGTTGGTCTTCTTCCATAACTTTCCTCTTTCATAACACAACATTTCCACAAAGGGATCCAGATACACACTTGTTTATCAGTACAATTATTATTATTCACTGATTGGCGAATTTTATTATTTACAAAATATTGCAAAATCTTAATTTCTTTACTGAAATTTATACACATAGATACTGAAAGAATCCTTCCACAATTACTGTGAACATTAGCTGCATATTTGAGAAAGAAGATTGTACAAATACCTAACTCTACATTGTAAATTAAATAAGGAGTCTAGATTTATAAATATTGACAAATAGGAAATAGCAATGTGTGAAGATTACAAAGGTATTCTTAAAGGACTAGTATTATTTGTGTTATGGGCTTAATTTTAAGGTTCTTTGATTTGGTTTTGAAATTATTCTCCAATTGCAGATTTATTTCTGTTAATTTCCTGAACCTTCTTATTGTGTGATCATAAATTAACTTTCCTCTACTACACCATGAAGTGAACATCAATCAAAGATCTACACGGACTTACTCTACACAATCTAAGTAACATTCAACTTGACATTTCTCTATTCAGTTTTTATCACACTGCATAACATATCATTTCTTGTTACGGTGCCTAAGCCATTATTGCAGCAGCAGGAAAGGCAAGACAACAAACAGAACACTTGCATCCTGGTGATCATCTTGACTCAACCCTAAAGTGTCGTGTAGTTAGTGTTCTGGCACGGAGTCAACCATGAGCCATTCCCTTGTGTAAATATCTATTGCCTCTCAAGAGTGACTCCTCTCTCAACGTCCTAAAACACGTTATTAGTCAATGATCACCAAGGTACAAGGGAGGGTTTGTTGCCCTTGACTGCTCCGCCTCCACATTTCCGCTCACTCCCTGCCCTTACTGTGGAGAAGGGGCAGGAATGGGCAGGACATGCTCACCACAACCATATAAAAACAAACAGTCTTTCTTACCTCCCGACAGCACGTCACTGTATCATTTTGAATTGAATAAGGCAGCCCTGTGCTCCTTACACTCACTACATGTGCTTTGATATCAATACAATACAAATGTTTATCACAGGCTATGACTTGAACATTTATAAAAGTGTTTATAGGTACAATGCTTAGTAAAAAATATATACACGTATGTATGTATGTATGCATGCATGTATGTATGTATGTATGTACTGGAGTATCATCAATGTGGTAAGTGTGAGAGATAAATGCTTAGTATTGAGTGGTAAGTTAAAACTTAGATGCGGTGTAATAGGATGCAACTCTATATAACAGGATCTGGATTTGTGTGTATTAAAAATGTGTGAACTTACGATCAAATAATGAGTATTACAAATCTAAGAAAAACCTATGAAAATATGCATTAAAATTTATATAAACCACACTACAACCCTGAGTCTTACTGTCTTTTTTTGGTTTGTTGAAATTTTGAGTTGCTATTTGGATTACACAAAGTTCAGATTACACACTTGCTTTGAACGCATGTCACACACATTAACACCCTAACGTATGTCTCTTTACACAGTAGATGCAACTCATCCTTAAGGGAGAGACATTACTGTTGTTTCCATAATGCCCTTTCTAAGCAGACTTTTTCCACACGAATCACTTTCTCACTTTCTTTTTTCTCACACATCCTTTCTCTCTCTAAACATGTATTTATTTAATTTCAGTAAATGTTCCATATTTTCTATTCATTCACACATTCTCATATATAACTTGTGATCTTTTTCTTCATATTCATCCATACATAAATAACTTTCTTCTTATACATTCAGTAATTTCCTTTCATACACAATTTGCTTCTTTGTTCTACCTCATGTCACTTGCTCCTCTCAAGCTGTCGTTAGTTCTCAACTTCCCTGCTGAATTGTATGTCCTTGCCTCTGAGCTACACATTAATAACTGCTTTACAAGATGCCTCATAATATTCATCACCTCAATTTATTTTCTATATACCATGCCAGGAGTCTTTAACTTTTACTTCTATAATTATTACAGTGATCTGTGTTTCTATTCAGCGTGTACTGACCTAAAACTTGCTTCTAAATCTCGAGAAAGTCGCACTATTTTCCTTCATCTCCTCTGCCTGTCTATTCACACAGCTTCAGCCTCTCAATTGTTCTTTTCATTTGCATGTTCCTAAAGTTCTTACATCTAAGTAAATGTAAAGATATGAATGTAAAGATAAAGGCTTTCTTTGTAAGGTTAACATGCATGTCCTTAGCTGTGGTTTGGCAAGTTGATAATAAATATGGATAGAACCTCTCATAGTGAAGGTCACAATGTATTGAATGTGTATCTTATAGTGAGAGTTTAATACAGTACAAGATAGATTTAACGGAACTATCGATTTAGTGGAAAATTTTGTATGTTCAGTAAAGCGGAAACAATTCCGCTAAATCAAGCACTATTTGGAGCAGTTCAGCTAACATCCAGCAACTCACGTGCCCCCATTTGTTTTCTTCTTTGGTGGCAGTAAAGTAAAGGTAAAGTGTTGGCACTCGCTGTAGCTGTGCGTAGGTGCGGGCGCTCATCTCCCGTCACATTGGCCTTTGAGCCTGTGGTGGATATTGATCCGTTACGCCGGGACACAGACCCAATGTGACATCCGACTTTCCACAGTTTACCTTCCCCAGGTTTCCCTAGGTACCCATTTATCGACCAACCCATTTGGGAGGATGAACAGCTGGGTGAACTGTACATCGACTGTCCTTGACCGAGATTGAACTCGGACTAGCGATTCGTAGTCAGATATGCTACTCACTGCACCACTGAGGCGCACGTGGCAGTCCCTTGTGTTATCGCCATCTTTGTGCTCTCGTAGAGTTCTTTACATTCTAGGCTTATTTGTATGTTGAAACCCAAGTGAAACCAAGCCTAAGTATGTACAAGAAAAGCAGGAATGAGTGAATGCTTGATTTAGCGGAAATCTCAGAATATTGAAACTATACTTGGGGAGCCGGTGGTACAGTGGTCTAGTGCTCGGGTATGCAAGCCTAGAGTCCCGGGTTCGAATCCCTGTTATTTGCTGACCACTTTTCATTCTTTGACATCACCGCATAGTGGCCAAAGACTACCCAAATTGCTGCCATACTGTCCTCAGACGGGACTTACAATGTTATATGCATCTGAGGCTGTAGTAGCAGTTAGCCTCACACGTTCTCAACATATTCAAGAGAGAACGTAAACATTTGAGGCGTCACTATAAAAACTCTGAAAACCTATGCCAAATAACAGGCAAGGCAAGTCCACCTGTGCTTCCATAAGCCTACTGGCGCCAACGGTTAATTGATATAGAAAAAAAAATAAATAAATAAATAAATTAGTCCGTTAAATTGAGTTGGTACTCTATTTGTTATTCACATTAATATATATTCTATACTATGATATAGAGGCAAAGATGTGAGGGAATGCATGCCTATGTATGCATGTATGTGGACGCCTTGTCTCAGCTAGCCCCTTTAAGGGGGATATAAGAGGGTATATACATAGATAGATACACTTTGGTATATGCAATTGCACATTGGTAATGCCCAAGCAGAGCTGTCATTTGACTTCATGCATCACTGCAATGAGATTTTTAAAAGTAAATTTTTAAAGTTTTAGTCAACTACAGTGTTCATGGTATAAAACCAATGCAATAGATTGCATGTTTTTTCATTTTTATTAATTCTTATCTTTTAGGGAAAAAGGTGCAAGGCAAATTGGCTCAGGTTATGAATAAATGTACTGAATTTTGCATGTTTGGTCCACAGTTGTGGAAACCTTTACTATTCTAATTCATCCTTTCATTCACACTGGTCACGGCACTTTGGGTGCCTATCTGTGCCAACAAACACTGATCAACACAACTTCTGCAAAATAATTAATATACTTAATTATAACGACAGTTATGTCATCAACATAATAATCTTATCATTTTATGCTGAATTTCAATTGATATTCATTAAATCAACAATACTTTTGACTTAATGGTTTCCTGTAACACTATGAGGGTAAGTTATGCTAATGAACACATGTTAATGAGACGACTAAAATATGGGGAACTAAACTATAGTCACGACTATAGTTCACTTGATATGAAGGTCATGATTGGTGGAAATGGTGCAGCAATTAAGTTTGCATAAATCAAACTTTGGAACATATGGAGAAAACTGGAATGCATTCCCATGATTGAATATATAAAATGTGTTTTAGTTATATTGAAATGACGGTAACACATCAAAAGAGTGTTGCTGGTCCTTCTTCAGCATCACAGTGACAAATATTTCTGACGGTTTCCAAGTTAATGATGTTCTGTTGTGTTTAGTGGCTGGTGTTTGAGGCAATACAACCAGATGCTGGATATTTCACACCATATCAACAACATTCTACTATTAGACTGCACTAAACTGACACATCCTGAGCACATAACACCCCTACACAATGATGACCTTAGATCATATATTACAGTACTCCCAGTGAGATAGAGTAGTGGCAGGCAAACCCAAGCCAAGCGCTGCACATGTGGTGGTATTGCTGTGCACTGCTGCACTGTTGATTTTTGGTGAGAACTGGCATGATTTCAAGAAATTATTATGAAAATTGAATTATCTGTATAATCTGGTTAACTGCATAACATAAAACTGTATGAACTGAACTCACATATGTTGAAGGATTGAGGGAAAGTGATCTCTTCTCCATGAGGGGCCAAGGGACTGAGAGGAGTTCATAGATAAGTGTGTGTGTGTGTGTGTGTGTGTGTGTGTGTGTGTGTGTGTGTGTGTATGTGTGTGTGTGTGTGTGTGTGTGTGTGTGTGTGTGTGTGTGTGTGTGTGTGTGTGTGTGTGTGTGTGTGTGTATGTGTGTGATATCGGCCAGGTATATTGAAAGATAATTGACTTGTGAAGTTCAACATGTTAACCTAACAGATGTAGAAACTTAGATTGATTTCTAAAAGTGATTTCATCTCCACCATACTTTCTATTTCACCTGATACCATTCACACACACATACACACACACACACACACACACACACACACACACACACACACACACACATATACACACACACACACACACACAACACACACACACACACACACACACACACACACACACACACACACACACACAGTGTCCCTACATCCTGGTGAGCAAGCCAAATGAGCCATGACCTTGGTGGTGATGCAAGGTCAGGTGTGGGCAGCCAGGTATATATAGCCCGTTGTGCATATGAAAATAATGAATAGATAGTAATAGTGAGTGATGAGACAGTGACTCACAGAGTAGCAGCAGTGACAAAAAGTTGATCATTATCTTTGGCTTCACCTTCACTAACACACATTCCTAATGTGATCAAACGTTCATTGTGTTCCAAATATTGTGGAATTTGTAAGATAACTGTGTTTATGTTACACAATATTATGGGAGGTACTGATGCAAACGTGTTCACAAAATATAAATAACGTCCAGTCAACAAATACTATTTCACTCTTAGTGAGTCCACAGGTCAAGACTTTTTTTTTTATTTGTGTTTGCTTTGAATGCAGATTTTCTCTATCAATAAAAACACTTCTTGCTATAGTGAAACTGCATATTCTTACAAAAATAAAATCTTCAACACAACTTACTATACATTCCAACAAACTTCATTCATAAATAGAGTCAACCCGCAAGGAGGATTTGCATATCATTTCAGCAGCCAAGGAGTTTCTTTGGCTTGCTGTTTTCGATAAAGCTTTTGTACCTTTTTATTAGGAACTATCCCGTCCGCCAAGCCCGGACGTTTCTTCTTTTTGGTTGACAGCTCATCAATAACAGCTTCCACTGCCGGCACTTGACCTGCAGCTGCGTCACCGTACAATGCAGCTCCAGTTGTAGTACTGTTAGGTGTGCTCGGGACATCTTTAGAATCAGATGGCTTACTTATGTCAGAGTCATGTGCATATTTACAATTATGTCCAAACTTACAACGTCCTTTTCTGTAGCTCCAACAGATTTTTTTGCCGTTAATTTCCAGCACGTCCTTTGGGTTTTCTGTCATTTTCACGTGTTTCTCCAAGACTGTCTTCTTGTCCTCCTGAGCCTTGTGGAACGGGTTGAAGAACACCGAGGCCGAGGAGTCATTCTCAAAGGGTGAGGGAAGACCACTCTTACGCAGAGGGTTGACCAGCACTTCCGGCTTCTTGGACTCATGCTTCTTGGTTTTCTTGGTTTTTCCTTTGTCTCCGGGTGACTCAAAGTAATTTATTGTTTTTTGATCAGCTATTCTTGTGCTTCTGCAATGTATTATTATTTGTTAAGGGGATCGATCTGAGACACACTTCTTTTGTGGTGGATTACTTATTTCTAAGATAAAAGCAGCATATTCTCACATTTCCCATTGGTAAGGTGCAACCTGAAAGCAGTTCATACTGGTTGATATTTTTTTTCTCATTTAATGAGAAAGCATGACACCATCCCTTGCTTTGCCGCACTACCATGCTGTCCAATGGTTATGAATAAAATAACCATGTAGCATGAAATTCAGAAAACAGTGTATTTACCAAATCAAAATGAGTGTATGTGAAATAAAACTGCTTAGGCAGTTTTCATCATATTTACTTTCATATTCCCCCGTGGCGGGTGACACTAATCACACATCAGTGGTCAGGTTTATATAATATGCAATATATTCCTCGTTTGTCATAAAGAGGACTGATAGGGATGCAGCGAGTGGGCTGGGAGGCTGGGGTAGTCCCTCCTCTGTAGTTTCTTCCTATTATTAGACAAGGTCTAGAGGGGAAGAGATTAAATTCTCCCTCAACCCTAAACACACCTTGTCTCGGCTACACCCCTTTAAGGGGGATATAAATTAAATTCATAGAGTAAAGCCAAAAAGTATGATTTTTTTTTTACTTATATAAATACTTGGTTGTGATGCAACCAAGTATTTATATAAGTGCAAAGCACTTCGGTAAAAAAAAATTTGAGGAAGACTCCAGGGCTGAGGAAGACTGTAGAGCACACATTGTTGTTCCCAGAGTTGTTATTTGTCCAACGTGAGGTGGAGAATGCAAACTTATACACTCTGATTCACCCCAATAAGGTATGTTTTCACCTATTAACACCAAACGGGTCGAGATTCCACGGCATTTAGTTAAATTAGGAAATGGATTTAAGTTTCAGGTTAGGTTAGGTTAGGAAAGGAAAGGAAAGGTTTAGTTTATGAAAAATAGAATGCTACCAGGCCTGAGTAAAGTTGGTGGAGAGACAGTGGTGGCCTCACCCAAAACTTCACATTTTGTTATTTTACAATGACGAAACTATTATTTTCTGATAGATTTTGATGTGCTTTACAATAATCTGTTATCCTTGAATACCACTATTTTCTGATAATGGGTTGGGTGGTGTTAAAAAAAAGTAGTGATTAGTAAGAAACACAAATTTCAGATTAATTTAAAATACATGAAATTGTATCAGAAAAACAATAACTTCATTCGAAAAGACAGCGAACTTAATACGAATCTTTATCATAAAATGTAATAAATAAAATAGGTAAATATTCGTTTCCTTAACCAACCCTAACGTAACCTAGAAAAAATAAATTCGTATTTTTTCTGTAATTCAGCGGCATAACTATTTAAGGTGATCTGAACAAGTATCTGAGGTTAAATTTGCATTATAAAGGTAACCAGATATCGAGTGGTTAACGAACCGAATATTAACCAAATACAATAATAATAATGTAAAGCTTGTATATATAAACCTATAAATACATATAATAACTAACACATAAGCCTACCATAACAATAACACATTTTAAACACCTTAAACACCCATTATTCCCTTAACACCCTATCACACAGCCACCACGATGCCTTAATAATGTTAATGGTATAATTCAAAGGTACTTACATGTCCTGTGCAAGCTGCAATTCATTATCTTCTTCTGAGGATGAGCCGTAGTCAGCCACCAGCCCGGCCATCACACCACACATGCTGATGATGGTGCTGATGGTGGTGGTGATGGTGTTTTCTGTCATCAAGCCACACTAACGGGTCCTACACGGCTTCCATGGGTAACATAAGAATATAAGAAGCTACAAAAGGCCCGGGTGCCTATACGAGGTAGTTCCTGTTACTCCCTTGCTACTTCACCACTCCTCTTCATTTACTTCCATCACGCACAATCATATCCTTCCTTGCTCCACAGGCATTCCTCTTTCTTCCAATGATCTCTTCACACCATCCATCCATCCCATTTGTGGCTTTCCTGTCATCCTCACACTTGTCTCATCAGTACCAGTATTATTGTTGTTTATACTAAGACTAATGATAATAATAATAGCTCGTTTCAATTGAAATTGCATGCACGATTGTTCTTCTCCTGACAGCTTTGGTTATAATTTTCATCGAATAATTTATGTTTCTATGAGGATCATGTCATGAGTATTTAGAAGTTTAGTTTATTTGTTTTCTTTTCGACTTTATATTTAAAGCTTATAACCTATTATTACGTAAATGAGAAGGAAGGAGCTTACCTTGCCACTTACGACACAGCACCACAACAAACTCAGCTGCTGTCTCCTCGGTGCAAGCTTGGGTGTCTGTTTCCCGCCATTTCCTCCCACCCTGTGCCTCCGAGCGTCATTTTGTCGTCGTCTGCCCACATCCGGCAGTCACCCAATACACGCCTTTACGCACTAATCATTCCACTTCTGACACCATTGTTACGTAAATGAGAAGGAAGGAGTTTATTTTGCCTTACCATCACCATTTACGACACAGCACCACAACAAACTCAGCTGCTGTCTCCTCGGTGAGTGATGTGTGAGGCAGGCACTCCCTCCTCACTCCATGGATTCGTGCATGTATCGGTGGACTGCGAGGTGACACACTATAACCTTCAGGGCACTCGGGGCAGGGCGAGGAAAACACAGCACTCAATGTCCTTTTCCTGTTTACTAAATATCCTTAACCTCCTATGTACAGCATCCTCACGTCTTCCCCTGAACAAGACGCTACCCAGAGACTCCGACTGGCAGGTGACGCTACAAATCCTGCGTCTTCTCCAAAAAACCCGCGAAACATTCGCGCCAATATCTCCTATCGTAACACTATTTATTGATAATATATTCACGATTAACATAAGTTATATACTGATTTTCCATAGAAGCGTTCAGTTATATAGAGACAGATCAACAATAATAGTCTTCCTTATCTTCAGAGTAAGATTAAGTAAAACTGTTTTCTACAGTAACAATAGCTTAATAACATTTGCTTCATTATTTTTCAAGGATGATGAAAACTCCGTATTATATAATATATTTGTATAATTGAACGCAGAGCAACCAACCCCTAATGATAGTGTAAACATAAACATACAGTGGCAACATCCTTCTCAATTAAATATAATTTTTTTCACTCTGTAGTAATGTGAAATTAGGCTACATGACTCAATGCTACGGCTACCTAGAAAAAATTATACCATAATAATGATGATAATAATAATAATAATGATAATAATAATGATAATAATAGTAATGATAATAATAATACTAACAATGATAATAATAATAATAGTAATAATAATAATAATAATAATAATAATAATAATAGTAATAACAATAACAATAACAACAATACTAAGAATAAAATAAAATTTAAATGAAATAAAATACAACGAAAATAGATAAAATAGAAGAAAAAAACTGTGGGAGGATAATCTTGACACCCCCAAGTGGAGCAATGTTGGCCTCGTCTATTTTCAAACTGATCACACACACCCTTCCATACACTACAAAATACAAACCCAAGTGAGGCACCCCAGTTCCCAGTTCCGGCGATGAACACGAGAGAGAAGAGTGAGGAATGGCGTATATGACAGTCTATCTTCTAATTCCCTCGTCCAGTTTGCACCTCAGGGATGGTGGGAGGAATGTTGAGCCGTTGCCGATGTAGTAATGGCAATCTCTCGTTAAATGGCATTGATGGTAATGGTGATGGGTGTTGGGACTTCTTCTCTTCCTGCTGCTGCTGCTGCTCCTTCTCTTTCATCTTTCGTTGTTCCTTGCGTTGCTCGAAAGCTGTGGCAGCAGGCATAAAGGCCCACAGAAGGACGCTGATGTAGAGGAGGCCGCTCAGCACACTCATCCCTATTTTGTAACTTCCGCTCAAGTCTCGTACCACACCTGCCAGCACGGGTGAGGCTTGTCAGTAACACATACTATCAACTTACACAAACATAATCATTCTCAAAGGAAAGGTAATACTCTCACCTATGTAAAGACTTATGAAACTTATATTTTTGTTTTTTTAATATAGAATAACCATGGAAGAGAGTGGAGGAGGTTTGGCTACAGAAAGAAGGGAAGATCGTGAAGCATGCGTACCTATGAATGGACCAACGATGAGGAACAAAGCCCCATTGAAGAGTCCTGTGATGCTGAGTGTAGGCTGCAGCATGGCCAGTCCTAAGACCTCTACCATCACTAAGTTGTAGGAGGCAAACACCAAGCCTGTTCCGCTGCCGAAAGCCCCCATCATGGAAGCCTTCATCAAGAGATTGTCAGCCCAGGCGAAGACTAGAATAAGGATGAGAAGGAACTGTTGTCAATCATCACTGCAGGGATAGACCATGCAGCCAAGTGTTGCCATGTTGGGTAGAGAGTAACAAATAATCAATAGCATACTTGGAGATGGGATTTTTTTTTTTTAATATATAAGAGACTGACCAAAAAGGTTACAAAAGTATATAAACAAAATTCCGTTCAAATTGCCATCCCAAGAAGTAAACAGAGACAGGAGTCCTGAAAAGGTTGGCCGATTTAGTTTAGATGGTGTGTTGATAGTCCTATCTTAAAAATGTTCAAGTCGTAGGAAAGAAGGTGGAAAAAAATATAGTCGGACAAGAGCTTATATGTTATCAAAGGCAAAACACAAATTATTGCATCGCTGTTGGCTACTATCACATCAAAGAATATAGATACAATAAACACGACACCCACCAAGGCTTATAAACACCATTATTACATTACTTATAGTCTCAATCTAATGCACCAAGAGCCTTCCCTTACTCGGTTGGATTATAACACATACCAAGGACTGATGTGCCGAGGATCATCGAGCCGCATATGACAATAGTCTTGTGGGATATGCAAGTCACCAGGAACGGGTGGATGATTCTGGTGACGAGCAGACAAATGCCGGCCAGGGTGAAGCACAGTCCAGCTTCGTCCAAACTGTGTCCTGCCGCTTGAATCGCAAATGGCACCAGGTAATCAAAGTTAGAGAGTCCTAGCAAGTTAATAGAGGCAACCAGGCTAACGATGACGACTCTTGGGGATTTCATAAGCTGTAGGTTAGTCTTGGCTACGTCGACTACTCTCAATAAGGACTTGTACACACTAGGAGAGTCAGTCTTCATGGTTAGCTTCCCTGTATTGTTAGTTGGGTTGGTGTGACGCTTCTTGCTATGCCACTCCACGGGGTGAAAGACCATAGCTGCCACGCATAGATTGAGGTTAATGGCAGCCGTGATGACGATGGCCGCTTTGAAGCCAAGGTGATTCTGTAAATAGGTGACGAAGAGCGGAAAACCTAACATGCTGACGGAGGAGCCAATGGACATGAAGGTGTTGGCGATGATCCTACGGCGTGTGAAGTAGTGGGGGATGATGCTGAAGGAGAGGCTGTACAGGACGTCGATGGGGATGCCTGGGAGAGAGAGAGAAAAAACAAAACAAAAGAAAAACAGGTTGCAGGAGTTAATATCGTGATTTTATGTTTTAGATTTTGTAAACTCAGTAAAATCGGAAATGGACTGGAATAGACATAAACTTTTATCATGAAAAATATTGGAAAACTCAAATTACTGCAACATAAAATTAAAACTAGGATATACAATGACTAAAACTAAGATGTATACCACACAAAGCGCTTCTGTAATACCCAAACCAGAGTCATACATCCAGATATTACAATGAAAACCTATCCTTAACGGCCTCACCAGCGAAGATCGTGTATGAGAAGAAGAGGAAGTAAGCCGAAGGAGCAAAGGCGGAGAGTGCCAGACCCAGACTCCTCATTAGACCCATAACGAGGGTGACTTTCCTCCAGCCGTATTCCTCCACCAAAGGGTCCAGCAGGAAGGTACAGTAACAGGACAACACGAAGGCCAGGTTGTGGATCCAGGCGGTGAGGGTGGACGAGGTGTGCGTCTCCGTTAAGAACTCAGCGAAGAGCATGCCGAAGATCGCACTCGCCGAGCCAAGTATTGCCTGATGGTAATGTAATGTACTGTACGTGGAAGGTATTCTTGGGTCATCTCCATTTTTGTTTTAATAATTAAGACCATATTAGTGTGTGTAAATAAAAACATGTTACTTGCTAGGATTTATGATTACTAACAATAGCAATATAGCACTGATGCATAGAGTGAAGCCAAGTGAAGAACGAGAGATTGGAAGAGAACATAAAAAAACAATTGCGCAGCGAAAAACAGATAAAACATGCCTAGAGGGATCTTTGTCGTATCATAAACAGCTGACAACTATTCTTTCAACATTGCAATAAGGAAACACATTGATGACTAAAACATTCACTCATAAACTCACCCAGATTAGAAAGCATCCGAAAGCGACCACCCAACCCCACCCGCCGTCTGGAGCCTCGTCCTGTGGTGGCTCCTCGTCCCCTTCACTCTCCTTGTTGTCCTTCCCTCCGTCAATGTAAAGCCACAAGGCCCTTCCAGTCCCGTCATCAGGAGCACCAATTCCACCTTTATCTAGAGTGGTGTTGGTGTTGTCCTTACCAGACGAATACTCATTAGTTACCCTGGCAGCGAAATAATCTTGCCACGTCCACTTCATAATAAATATCACTCGTTGCTGGAGGTAAAATAACGACATCCACTTTATAGTTCAGTGTGGCGATAATAGCATTCCAACAATCACTTTATATCTCTCTTAATCGTAGATGTTGTATTGACTCGTCCTGGAATCAAGAAACCCAACGCCTTATCAGCTATCTGTGCGTGGAAAGGCAAGACACACAGTCACAGAGTATTTCCAGCGTCTCAAGTACCTTCTCCGTCCATTGGTTCCAGTGGTCACTTGTCCCACAGACTCACAACACAAAGAAAAAAGAGGAAGCTTTGACCTCTCAACACTACTCAAAGC
>JAPQNM010000025.1:8123278-8148278 GCA_029783475.1 Metacarcinus magister
TATTTTTATCATTAATATTTATTTTTATCATTAATATATATTTTTATCATTAATATATATTTTTATCATTAATATTTATTTTTATCATTAGGATATATTTTTATCATTAATATATATTTTTATCATTAATATTTATTTTTATCATTAATATTTATTTTTATCATTAATATATATTTTTATCATTAATATATATTTATATCATTAATATTCATTTTTATCATTAATATATATTTTTATCATTAATATATATTTTTATCATTAATATTTATTTTTATCATTAATATTTATTTTTATCATTAATATATATTTTTATCATTAATATATATTTTTATCAATAATATTTATTTTTATCATTAATATTTATTTTTATCATTAATATATATTTTTATCATTAATATATATTTTTATCATTAATATTTATTTTTATCATTAATATTTATTTTTATCATTAATATATATTTTTATCATTAATATTTATTTTTATCATTAAAATTTATTTTTTATCATTAATATATATTTTTATCATTAATATATATTTTTATCATTAATATTTATTTTTATCATTAATATTTATTTTTATCATTAATATATATTTTTATGATTAATATATATTTTTATCATTAATATATATTTTTATCATTAATATTTATTTTTATCATTATTATTTATTTATATCATTAATATATATTTTTATCATTAATATTTATTTTTATCATTAATATTTATTTTTATCATTCATATATTTTTTTATCATTAATATATATTTTTATCATTAATATTTATTTTTATCATTAATATATATTTTTATCATTAATATTTATTTTTATCATTAATATTTATTTTTATAATTCATATATTTTTTAATCATTAATATATATTTTTATCATTAATATTTATTTTTATCATTAATATATATTTTTATCATTAATATATATTTTTATCATTAATATATATTTTTATCATTAATATATATTTTTATCATTAATATATATTTTTATCATTAATATATATTTTTATCATTAATATATATTTTTATCATTAATATTTATTTTTATCATTAATATTTATTTTTTATCATTATTATATATTTTTATCATTAATATATATTTTTATCATTAATATATATTTTTATCATTAATATTTATTTTTATCATTAATATATATTTTTATCATTAATATTTATTTTTATCATTAAAATTTATTTTTCATCATTAAAATATATTTTTATCATTAATATATATTTTTATCATTAATATTTATTTTTATCATTAATATTTATTTTTATCATTAATACTTATTTTTATCATTAATATATATTTTTATCATTAATATATATTTTTATCATTAATATTTATTTTTATCATTAATATATATTTTTATCATTAATATATATTTTTATCATTAATATATATTTTTATCATTAATATATATTTTTATCATTAATATATATTTTTATCATTAATATTTATTTTTATCATTAATATATATTTTTATCATTAATATTTATTTTTATCATTATTATTTATTTTTATCATTAATATTTATTTTTATCATTAATCTTCATTTTTATCATTAATATTTATTTTTATCATTAATATATATTTTTATCATTAATATATATTTTTATCATTAATATTTATTTTTATCATTAATACTTATTTTTATCATTAATACTTATTTTTATCATTAATATATATTTTTATCCTTAATATATATTATTATCATTAATATTTATTTTTATCATTAATATATATTTTTATCATTAATATTTATTTTTATCATTAATATATATTTTTATCATTAATATATATTTTTATCATTAATATATATTTTTATCATTAATATATATTTTTATCATTAATATATATTTTTATCATTAATATATATTTTTATCATTAATATATATTTTTATCATTAATATATATTTTTATCATTAATATTTATTTTTGTCATTAATATATATTTTTATCATTAATATTTATTTTTATCATTAATATTTATTTTTTTATCATTAATATATATTTTTATCATTAATATATATTTTTATCATTAATATTTATTTTTATCATTAATATTTATTTTTATCATTAATACTTATTTTTATCATTAATATATATTTTTATCATTAATATATATTTTTATCATTAATATTTATTTTTATCATTAATATATATTTTTATCATTAATATTTATTTTTATCATTAATATATATTTTTATCATTAATATATATTTTTATCATTAATATATATTTTTATCATTAATATATATTTTTATCATTAATATATATTTTTATCATTAATATATATTTTTATCATTAATATATATTTTTATCATTAATATTTATTTTTATCATTAATATTTATTTTTTATCATTATTATATATTTTTATCATTAATATATATTTTTATCATTAATATATATTTTTATCATTAATATTTATTTTTGTCATTAATATATATTTTTATCATTAATATATATTTTTATCATTAATATTTATTTTTATCATTAATACTTATTTTTATCATTAATATATATTTTTATCATTAATATTTATTTTTATCATTAATACTTATTTTTATCATTAATACTTATTTTTATCATTAATATATATTTTTATCATTAATATATATTTTTATCATTAATATTTATTTTTATCATTAATACTTATTTTTATCATTAATATATATTTTTATCATTAATATATATTTTTATCATTAATATTTATTTTTATCATTAATATTTATTTTTATCATTAATATTTATTTTTATCATTAATATCTATTTTTATCATTAATATATATTTTTTTATCATTAATACTTATTTTTATCATTAATATTTATTTTTATCATTAATATATATTTTTATCATTAATATATATTTTTATCATTAATATTTATTTGTATCATTAATATATATTTTTATCATTAATATATATTTTTATCATTAATATATATTTTTATCATTAATATTTATTTTTATCATTATTATTTATTTTTATGATTAATATATATATTTTTATCATTAATATATATTTTTATCATTAATACTTATTTTTATCATTAATATATATTTTTATCATTAATATATATTTTTATCATTAATATTTATTTTTATCATTAATATATATTTTTATCATTAATATATCTTTTTATCATTAATATATATTTTTATCATTAATATTTATTTTTATCATTAATATATATTTTTATCATTAATATATATTTTTATCATTAATATTTATTTTTATCATTAATATTTATTTTTATCATTAATATATATTTTTATCATTAATATATATTTTTATCATTAATATTTATTTTTATCATTAATATATATTTTTATCATTAATATATATTTTTATCATTAATATTTATTTTTATCATTAATATATATTTTTATCATTAATATTTATTTTTATCATTATTATTTATTTTTATCATTAATATTTATTTTTATCATTAATCTTCATTTTTATCATTAATATTTATTTTTATCATTAATATATATTTTTATCATTAATATATATTTTTATCATTAATATTTATTTTTATCATTAATACTTATTTTTATCATTAATACTTATTTTTATCATTAATATATATTTTTATCCTTAATATATATTATTATCATTAATATTTATTTTTATCATTAATATATATTTTTATCATTAATATTTATTTTTATCATTATTATTTATTTTTATCATTAATATTTATTTTTATCATTAATCTTCATTTTTATCATTAATATTTATTTTTATCATTAATATATATTTTTATCATTAATATATATTTTTATCATTAATATTATTTTTATCATTAATACTTATTTTTATCATTAATACTTATTTTTATCATTAATATATATTTTTATCATAAATATATTTTTATCATTAATATTTATTTTTATCATTAATACTTATTTTTATCATTAATATATATTTTTATCATTAATATATATTTTTATCATTAATATTTATTTTTATCATTAATATTTATTTTTATCATTAATATTTATTTCTATCATTAATATATATTTTTATCATTAATATATATTTTTATCATTAATATTTATTTTTATCATTAATATATATTTTCATCATTAATATTTATTTTTATCATTAATATTTATTTTTTATCATTAATATATATTTTTATCATTAATATTTATTTTTATCATTAATATATATTTTTATCATTAATATTTATTTTTATCATTAATATATATTTTTATCATTAATATATATTTTTATCATTAATATTTATTTTTATCATTAATATATATTTTTATCATTAATATTTATTTTTATCATTAATATTTATTTTTTATCATTAATATATATTTTTATCATTAAAATATATTTTTATCATTAATATTTATTTTTATCATTAATATTTATTTTTATCATTAATATTTATTTTTATCATTAATATATATTTTTATCATTAACATATATTTTTATCATTAATATTTATTTTTATCATTAATATTTATTTTTATCATTAATATTTATTTTTATCATTAATATTTATTTATATCATTAATATTTATTTTTATCATTAATATATATTTTTATCATTAATATATATTTTTATCATTAATATATATTTTTATCATTAATATTTATTTTTATCATTATTATTTATTTTTATCATTAATATTTATTTTTATAATTAATCTTCATTTTTATCATTAATATTTATTTTTATCATTAATACTTATTTTTATCATTAATATATATTTTTATCATTAATATATATTTATATCATTAATATTTATTTTTATCATTAATATTTATTTTTATCATTAATATTTATTTTTATCATTAATATTTATTTTTATCATCAATATTTATTTTTATCATCAATATTTATTTTTATCATCAATATTTATTTTTATCATTAATATTTATTTTTATCATTAATATTTATTTTTATCATTAATATTTATTTTTATCATTAATATTTATTTTTATCATTAATATTTATTTTAATCATTAATATTTATTTTTAATCATTATTATTTATTTGTATCATTATTATTTATTTGTATCATTAATATTTATTTGTATCATTAATATTTATTTTTATCATTAATAGTTATTTTTATCATTAATATTTATTTTTATCATTAATATTTATTTTTATCATTAATAAGAAAAATTTGAATAAAATCATAATTTTTTAAAAAATCTATAAATCGAACACTTAGAAAAGACCTCGGCAGTGTAAGGGTTAATACTGGCAATAAGTTATGTTTAACCTGCCATTACCACCGAAACGAAGGATGCGAGGGGATTTCATTGAAATGTTCAAGATAATCAAAGGATTCGATAATATCAATACAGAAGATTACATTACTTTTGATTGATCAAATATAACAAGAAGACATCATTCTTTTAAGATTTACTGGTAAAAGATTCACATCAAACAAAGCCAAGCACTTCTTTTTCAATCGGATCGTTAACGTTTGGAACTCCCTGCCCGCCAATGTCGTCGACAGTAAAACAATTACTACGTTCAAAAATAGACTTGACAAATATTTAGAAGCCAATCCACAACTAAAATACTATCCGTTAACGTAGCAAACTTTGAGTAAGTTCATCCTGATGTACCTAACTTACGAAATGTCGATTCAAAAGACGTCGCTAGTGGCCTGACATCGCTTGCCAGGAAGTAGTGATAGCAGTAGTGGTAGTGACAGTCTGGTCTTGGTTGGCCTTCCTTTCCCTGCCAGCCATGGCTGGGGAGAGAAGCCTTCACCCTTACTATCCTGTATCCTTCACTCTAGAGTAGATAGTGTAGTCTCACAAACAGCCTCGTAAGGGCCAGCAGGCCTGTTGTTGTTTGTTCTTCCTATGTGTTCCTATGTGTTCCTCTTCACGATATGTTCAAGGTTTTTGTTAGATAAGCAAAGGTAAAACAAGGTTCAATCTTATAGTGATCACAAAACTACTTATATATTCGTGTTCAGCATGCCCGTGAACACCTTTCAACGAAGTTTCATGAGATTCGGAGGTGTTGAAATTTTCACGAAATTTCCAAGGGTACACCCTTACTTTTTTTTCAAGAAATAATCATTTCTAAATAACTCGAAAAGTATGAGGTTTACGTAAAAAACTTATAGAATAGTAAAGATAGAGCAGGGGACGCCCGTTCTTTTGGGCTATAGGGCAATGCAATTGGAAAATTTTTAAATTGGGAAAATGACATTTATATTTTTTATAAAAAGTTTTATTAACTCTTATTTTTCTTTAAAACGATGACAGCTATTGGAAAATAGATGGCACCATCAGAAAGAGTTTATCAAGCTCAATAAATGTATATATATGCATTTTTGCCGTAGAAGTAATACTTTCGTAGTAAAATGACAAAAACCAGTTCTACCAAAATTCTGATGGAAATTTTCTGGCCACAAAATCGAAAATCTATTTCCATCACGGAAGCGTGTACTTATTATGTATATCAAGTAGATATTACAGTAGTAGAATGTAACCACACGGACAGCCTCGTTAGGTCCAGTACGACTGTCGCTGTCTGTTCCTCCTTTGTACTACTCCTCCTCCTCCTCCTCCTCCTCCTCCTCCTTCTTGCCAGGAAGTAGTGGTAGCAGTAGTGGTAATGACAGTAGTGACAGTCTGGTCTTGGTTGGCCTTCCTTTCCCTGCCAGCCATGGCTGGGGAGAGAAGCCTTCACCCTTACTATCCTGTATCCTTCACTCTAGACTAGATAGTGTACTCACAAACAGCCTCGTAAGGGCCAGCAGGCCTGTTGCTGTTTGTTCTTCCTATGTGTCCTATGTGTTCCTCCTCCTCCTCCTCCTCCTCGTCCTCCTCCTCGTCCTCCGTTGTTCTTCGTTTCAGTACTACCCGTTCATCTTCATGGCCCAGAGTGGTCCTCCTCCTTACCGCGTCACTGGATCCATGACTGAAGTTCTTGACATCCTCGCTGAATCTCTCCATTTCTGGTGAGCAAGTCTTCAAGGTCACTAGATTTACCATGTTGTTTTAAGGAGCAATTGTTGAATTTAGGGAAACATGAAATTCTGACAGAAGTGTATTAATTTTACATCTGAAAAAATAGATAATGCGTTCTCCTAAAAGTAAACTAATTATGAAATAGAAACTAAAGGAATTAAAGTATTGTTTAAACGAGAAAAAAAAAAATATACACTTGATTCCTCTGATTGATTAAGATATAAAATTTAACTAGATGCATTTTGTATTTATTTATTTATTATCATTATTCTATTTTTTTTTATAGCAATATCCTTTTTTTTTTATATAATTTCATTGTTGTATTGTTATTTCATTGTTACTTCTTTCCCTCGGTGTTAGCTTCGAGTACGTGGTTCCAGACGACAGACAGTTTGGAAGGAGGACAAAGAACGGCTCCTGGACGGGCATGATCGGCCTGCTAACGCGGAATGTAAGTCTAAGAGTAACACAAGGGTAAAGCAATGGATACCTATGCTATTCAATGAGTTATTTATTATCTATGTTATCCAATGAGTGACTCGTTATCTATGTTATTTATTGTATGAGTAGTTATCTATGTTATCTAATGAGTTACACGTTATTTATGTTATCTAATGGGTGACTGGTTGTGGCAGGAGGCAGACATGACCGGCACTGTGGTGGGATTAGACCTGGAGAGAACTACAGTGGTGGACTTCAGTGACTTCCTCTACATGGATCACGAAAGACTCATCTACAAGCGTCCGGTGCTGGAAAGTGACATGGCAGGGTTTATGAAGCCCTTTACAGTCACGGTGAGGAGGCGTATGGGTGGTGACTCTCTTTCTCTTTCTTTCTCTCTTTCTCTTTCCCTGCTGACGCTTCCCTTTCTCTCTCCTCCAGTCGTGGGTAATGGTGCTGGCGACTCTGGTGGCGGTGGCGGTGGTGGTGCTGATAACGAGACCATTCTTGCTGCCGTGGTAAAGTATATATAGTGTTACTCCACCACACACTACTTGGTTAAGATCACTTACTCATTCACTCATTCACTCACTCAGTCACTCATCTATGTAATCTCTCCACCTCAATATTATTTTTTATCCTCGGAAGATCAAGATTTAGTTTGCTTCACGCACCTATAAATATGCAAAGTTATTCCTTATTTATTATGATTCTGATTTATTCAACAATGCTGTGGCTATTAACATTTCTTTACACACTCACGTTAGGAGAGGAGAATCATATTAACGAAGCCTTTATTTACATACTTTCTGCTTCGCTTCAGGTCAGTCGGTGATTCCAGGACACAAGACACATTCTGGGGCGCCCTGCAGGACACCTTTCTGTGGAGCCTCACGGTGTCAGTCGCCCAGTGTGAGTGTTACATCCTAAGAGGCCTAACAATTCACACTAACTCATCCCATACAACCTCATAATATCGATCTTTACTCTGCTATCATTCATGCATCACTACGAGTACAACCTCACTTACATTTACACTTTTGCAGCATCCACCTTAGTGCCAAGAGGTCAACGACAGCACGCGTTGGTAGGAATGTGGTTGCTGTTGGCTCTGATTATCGCCACAGTGTATCGCTCTAACCTAAAAGCAATGTTAATTAAACCGCGTCTCGTCCTGCCCTTCAACAACCTCGAGGAACTGGTGGAGTCTGGCATCCCTTGCCTTACCTTCCGTGGCACTCTCCTGCACCGAAACATTGAGGTGAGAGGCATGGGTGTGCAAGGAGAGGAGGGTAGAAGGAAGAGTAATGGTAGTAATGGTAGTAAGGGTGTTTGTGTTGCAGGCAGCGGAGGAAGGGAGTACAATGTGGGGTCTCAATAAGGTCCTCGTCACTCACAACGACGTGGCGCGTGGTGTGAAGGAGATGACGTTGGGGAAACATGTTCTCTTCACTACCTACGTCGGGCTGCTCTCCGTCATACACTCACACTTCGTTCAGGTAAGCGAAAGTAGCCTAGCCTGAAACAACTATTATTACTATTACTACTATTACTACTACTGCAAATACTTCAATTCTACTATTATTACTACTGCTACTATTATACCATTATTGCTACTGGGTGTGTGTGTTTGTGATCCCCAGACTAAGTCGTGTTCCTTATATATGACTGACGACCACTACTATGGATCTAAGAGCCTTAGTATCGCCTTCCCTAAGGGTTCAACATTAAAGCAGAAAGTGGATCCCATGTGAGTATCGATAAGTACACGTTAGATAATAATAGAAAAAAACCCATGGTAGTCTCACTTTACAAAATAGAGCTGTGTAGAAATAAAATGTAGTAGTGCATAGACAGATAGATAGATAGATAGATAGATAGATTGAGAGAGAAAGAAAAGAAAAAAAAGCGTAATCCATGCGTTATGTCATCCCGTTGCAGAATCATACAACTACGGGAGTTTGGCATCCTGAAGCGAGTGTTCCTGAACCACGTGACACACTCCAGCACCTGCCTCAACTCAGACCCCGGCAGCGTAGACAACATCCTTAGACCACTGCAGATGGGAGACATGTACGGTGTGTGCTTCGTCTACATAGCAGGTGAGGGAGAGAGTGAGTGAGGGAGGGCACGTCAGACACCATCCATTAGCAGTGTGCTTTCTAGTTTGCTTGAAATTGTTGTACGTCATCTGTCACGCTAACCGTCAGGATGAGAGTAGTAGTGTGAGACATGCATCGTTTAACCTTCTTCAGGAGTGACCCTCGCAGCCCTGACTCTCCTGCTGGAGGTCGTGGTTGCCTGCAGGAGGACGGAGGGAGACCGCGAGCCCCACAAACTAACTTGATATTGTATGCAAATGTCCGCTTCCGTTTTCTTTCCATGACTCGCCCGACCTACTACTATATAACTGTATGTATGTATGTATGTATGTATGTGTGGTCGTGTGATTGTAGAAATATTGATCTGTGTTCTTTTTTTTAGTTTTCTTTATTCTCGTTTTCTGCTCGGCTTTTTTTTCAAATTTTCTTTTTCTTCGTTTTTTTTTACATTCTTTTTCTTTTTCTCCGTTTTATTGTCTTTTTTTTTTGTCTTCACTTTCTAATGTTTTTTTTTATTGTACTTTTTCTCTAATTGCGTGTAAAATATTTTCACTTTTTATAGTTTTGATCATTCCAAGTTTGAGGAAAGCATCTTTTAAGTAACTGTGATGAACCATGATACTTAAGGATTTGTTATAATACTCTCTTTTATTAATTTATTATGTGTGTTGTGTGTTATGTGATTTCGTTATCAATAAATCTATCTATCTATCTTAGAACATTTGTTACAAGGTGTTCATCCAATATTCTAAGTTACTATATAACTAATATTCATAATTACAGTTTTACAGTTTAATGAGGTCTATCAGATGCTGCAATGATATTTCCAATGTCTCTAATAGCTTTCGAGAAAATAAGAAGGAAATTCATGTTTTTATATAAATATAAAGTTTTATTTTACTGCGTAATTATGAGTCATAGAAAAAATATTCATAATTACAGTTGTACAGTTTAATTAGGCCTATCAGATGCTGCAATGATATTTCCAATATCTCTAATAGCTTTTGAGAAAATGAGGAGGAAAGTAATGTTTTTATATAAATATATGGTTTCATTTTACTGCGTAATTATTATAGTCATAGGTTTAAACATACAAAATTAAGCAAATAAACTTTATATAAATTACAAGACTTAGTAATAGTATATTGTTATTTTGTTTATGTCTTACACTCAACGGGGATGTAAGAAAATTACACAAACACCAAATGTAATAATAAATACTGTACAGGATCGACATCAAAGTGACTATTGACTATTAGACTGTGTTACCTTTTTCAATATGGTTAGTGTTATGCTTTAGTACTCCAAAGATGCATCGTGTTATATGCATACAAGCTTTATTTCATATGCACGTATTCAGTACAGAGGCAGTGATTGTGAAGTAATTAATTGGTAACACTGAAGATGGCGCTGGTGTAGAATACTGTACTGATGAATGACGTAAATATCTTAGGTAAATATAAAGCCATTGAAGGTGGACAAGGTTTGAGTTCTGGCTTTGTGTTTTGTGATATGTTAAAACGTGCGAGACATCTGAGGTGTTGTGGCACGTGTGGTGGTGTGTTGTGGCACGTGTGGTGGTGTGTGGTGCACGTGTGGTGGTGTGTGGTGCACGTGTGGTGGTGTGTGGTGCACGTGTGGTGGTGTGTTGTGGCACGTGTGGTGGTGTGTGGTGCACGTGTGGTGGTGTGTTGTGGCACGTGTGGTGGTGTGTGGTGCACGTGTGGTGGTGTGTGTGGCACGTGTGGTGGTGTGTGTGCACGTGTGGTGGTGTGTGGTGCACGTGTGGTGGTGTGTGGTGCACGTGTGGTGGTGTGTGGTGCACGTGTGGTGGTGTGTGGTGCACGTGTGGTGGTGTGTGGTGCACGTGTGGTGGTGTGTGGTGCACGTTGAGTCTGTAAGGGAGAGTGTGATGCCTTGGCGTTACACTGACAAAGCTGCACAACCTCAAGTGTGTTTAGGTTGCATCCAAGTATTGACACAAAGCACCATGCAAATAGTAAAATCTTATAATCATATAAACAGTTATTGTTATTGTTATTGTTTTACTTAATTAGTTTAAAATTGAGTTTGTCATTTTTACAGCAATTGGAAGGAAAAAAAAAGGAAACTTGCTCGTGGAACTTGGCAATTTTTTTCAACAAGAAATATAAATAAGACTTAATTCTATGTTAATGTGGTACTTTTGGGGAAACGTTTAGCCAAAAGATGGCAAGATGTCTTTATGTGAATTGTACATAATTTCTTTGTGCTTCTGAGAGACACGGCATCGGTATATACAGTATATCATCTATAACAATCTGTTCAAAAATCGTAACACACCAGTATCGTATAATGAACTTTATAAGTCATTGTACTAAATTAACTCAACGATGAAAGAAATATATTGGAGAACCGGTCAAGGGCAATAAAGAACGATATGAAAAAAGCCCAGTTATGATTACCGGTTCCCTAAAGAGAAAAAAAGAGTAATAAAAATAAGGGAAGCCAAATTAAGGTTGCAGGTGTCTTGATACTCATAAATACTTAGTGTACATACACCAATCACACACTTAGGAGCACGTGTATCCATCTCCTGTATTACATATCCATTACAAAACATTTCACTTTGCGTATTATCAGATTGTGGTTTTATTTGGTAACACTTTTTGTAACATTGAGCCACGAGAGGCAAGTGTATGTGTGAAGTGTTAAGTGGCATGAAGCTCTTCCCAACGCACACCACCACCATCATCATCATCATCAAAAATGTATGATACCACTGCAGGATCAGCCTCTCCCAACCTTCTCTACTCATCTGTATCGCTGCACGTCTAGTCCAGGCCACACCAGCACACACAAACACGTAATCACTAGAGTATTGATCAAGGCGCCAATGACTGAGTATAGAGTCTGTCGGTATTCTGTCTTGCTGCATCAGCACACTGCTCTCCTGTTACACCAGATTAATTTCCAGCATTGCAGGTCATTTAGGAACCAAGTTTGATCGAGGGAGTTCAGGTTTCCCTCTTCTGATGCGAGCCGACTGTTTTCTTAATACCGAGTTCATATTTTTGTTAATTTTTCCGTAACTTCATAAGGGTCTCGCACAGGATTTGGTTAAGATTGGTTTTACTAACTTCCCAGTGTACGTGGCAGTTAAGAGACTTGACGTGGCAGTTAGGACAGTGTACGTGCCAGTTAGGACAGTGTACGTGGCAGGAAACTGTACGTGGGTTAGCAAAACCAATATTTCCCCAGGATTTTTCTGAAACACTGAACCTGGATACAAGGCGTGGTGGCAAGCATTGAAAACACAAAATGCAAACTGACGTGGCACATGAGATCAAAGCTTTGAACGTCACACATCGAAAAATAACAAACCACATGATAATTCTGTTGACATTTCCTTTTGCCGGATCGTTGCAGTAATTACCAGCTGTGTAGACCAATTAATACTATGTCTCCCAGAACCACTGTAATCATACGGTTATAACTTGCAACACAAATACAGGTTAGTGGAGGTGTGATAAAAAAGCTATTTGATTGAGTCTTGAAGGGAACAGGATCGTGACTGGCATGTAACAAGGTTCTTATAACTACGAGTCGTTAAAGCTTAGTGTATATCTGATAAATGGATGAAAATGGATGAAAACTATAACAGCAATAAATATCTTAAAAGTAAATACATTGGTTTAATACTTAGAGAACGGACATCAGGATTTAATGATGTTATTATTGCCATCTACACGACTGATTACATTATACACAGGTAAACGTAATGTACTTATCACCTCACATTACTTAGTGTATTAAACTATCATATCTTCGGCCTATAGCTCTAGTAGGTTATCATTAGGACTGATGATCGATTTTAGACGGTAATGGTGTAACTACTTGTAACTATCATGTTCACTTGAATTGTCTAGTTTGTTAAGTGATCCAAGTACTACACTATGATTAAACAACTGACCTAGAGTTGTCAAAAAATACTGAGATGTTTTAAGAGAAGATGAAGGTGTCAGAATGATGTTGGATGTGTCGAGATGATGTAACATGACTGAAAAAAAAACAACCAGATGTAAAAAATAATCATGAAATGTGTTGAAGAGAAGACGAAGGAGTAATTCAAACAGGTAACATGGTATGGAAGATGGTAGATGACTAGAAGTAGATGAGGTGACATGACATATAATTTAAGGAGAGTACAGCAGCAGATAATACCAGAGTTGTATCTTGTGTTGCCTGACTCTTTCTACATCACAAACTATTGGCGCCAGTAGACTTTATGGAAGCTAAGATGGACTTGCCTCTTGCCCGTTATTTAGCGCAGGTTTTAGATTTTGTATACTATATATGACTGCAGATTGAGTGGGTGAGAAACAGCATCATATTATCGAACTAAGGGAGGCTGTTTTTAATGATCTGAGTAAACTGAAGGGATGTGTAACGCATTTCAAAGGGAGTTTTTTTTATAGATATTAATCCCTTTCTTTGCATCTGAAAATCCCACATTCTTCCCTTGTGTGCGAGGTGATGGTGATGATGGTGATGGTGATGATGATGATGGTGATGATGGTGATGATGATGTAACAATATTTATTTCATCTTAGTGCTAACCCAAGTTTTGTTTTTTCCTATTCAATTATTTAGTTTTTTTGATATTGTATTGTCTATAATTCTTAACCTATGATTTTCACCAGTTCATGTATAATACTCGTATAGTAGGTCGTGTCAGCTGGCAATAATGATCACCACTTGATAACAAACTTCCAGTGTTGTAACATGCATAACAAAAACAAAAATACAACCCAAAAAACATACAGCTGACATCACAAGAATACTGCAGCAGACTCGTCCTGTGTGGCACGTGTCTATCGGCCTATGATTGTTGGCTCCTCGTCAATGGCGTACTCATCGTCTGGTGCTTTGTCCTTCTTTCTTTTACGGGAACATATACCGAAAGCTAGGGTGGCGGTGGCCTGGAAGGGAAGGTGAGGTTGTAACTTTGTATGGGTTAAGTATGTTTCTTTTTTTTTCTTTTTTTTTATGGTGCTTGCTAAGATTGAGTTTTGTACTTTTTTTTTAGGTTATTATTTCTATTCTATTTATTGTTTTGTCTTTTTGGTTTGAGGTTATTATGACTTTTGGTTGTGGTTATGATCTCTTGTTTTTTTTGGTTGAGGTTATGACTGTTTTTATTGAGGTTATGACTGTTGATTTTACATGAGAGGTGATTGGCTATAAGTCAAACAAATTTTAAACAAGCCACAAAATACTCAACCTTCTTATGTAAACCGAGAAAATATTTTAACACATAATTTCCGCAAGCTTCGAGTGTGAAGAGGTGTGGGTAAGACCAGCTCACCTCTGCTATGAAGGAGACCCAAGCCAGCATGAAGGAGTAGCCGTAGTGCCAGTTGGTCTTGGGAGGGTGACGGTCTGGCATGTGACTGGCAGCGTGGTGGAACATGGACGTAGCCACCTCGATCACAATCAACACACACCCAGCTGGAACGAATTTCAGGTGGTTATACCCGAACAACAACAACAACAACAACAACAGCAACAACAATAATAATAATAATAACAACAATAGCAACAAGTCCCCTTAAAATTGTCACTCCCAGAAAATATACAGGAAGTGTGTCCTGCAAAGTTTAGTTAATTAAGTTTATTGCTGAAACCTAACCAAAACCATAACCTAAACCATGCTGACAACCTCAGAATAAAGTCAGCCTTGTTACCACCATGCTGACAACCTCAGAATAACGTCAGCCTTGTTACCATCAAACTGACATTCTCGGAATAACGTCAGCCTTGTTACCATTAAAACTGACAGCCTCGGAATAAAGTCAGCCTTGTAACCACCATGCTGACAACCTCAGGATAACGTCAGCTTTGTTACCATAAAGGTGACAACCTCAGGATAACGTCAGCCTTGTTACCACTAAGCTGACAACCTCAGGATAACGTCAGCCTTGTTACCGCCATGCTGACAACCTCAGAATAACGTCAGCCTTGTTACCACAAGCCAGTGTCTGGTCAGTCAAGGCCTGGCTGGAGCGGTGCTGCAAATGGCAGATATCGTACTATATAGTGTGCAGTAGCGGTAAGATAACTACAACATGGTGCGTCGCAAGAAAGAAAGAAAGCATGTAGCACTCTGAAGCATAATCATATCCATGTGTGTGAAAAAGATCAGAGCAAAACTACATAGGGTGCACATGTAACTTTGTAGAATCATGTGTCTGGCAGCGCCGTCACTCCACTGGCCACAGAGTGTCTCGTGTATTTATTCAAACAGAGTCTCGAACACTTTGCTGGTTTGTTTGAGGCGGTGAGTCCGTCACCGAACAACTCTTTCACTTGTGTCTGCAGACACTGTATGCTCGTGTGGACGGGGCTTTAGATAACATCAGCTTTGTTACCACCATGCTAATAACTATAAGATAACGTCAGCCTTGTTACCACCATGCTGACAGCCTCAGGATAAAGTCAGCCTTGTTACCACCTTTGATCTGCAGTGGACTCATGGCTTGATGATGATGATGATGATGATGATGATGATGATGATGATGATGATGATGATGATGATGATGATGATGATGAGATGATGATGATGATGATGATGATGATGATGATCCACACCTGTAACGAGGTGGATGCAGGCTGCCAGCCGTTTGTACATGTAGCGTGTGTGGAGGAAGGTGTAACTTGAGAACACGAGGCCCATCACCATCACCACCAGACTGATGATGGAGAACGATGCCACTGTCTTCTGGTAGTCTGAAAAGAAAAGAGAATGACCAAACAAGTCAATTACACCATTAACACACACACACACACACACACACACACAACATTGCTAAACTACCATACAAAAGATATACGGTTAGCAGAAAATCTAGGTCGTTTCAACAGCAAACCGAGTAGTATTTAAGAGTGTTAGGTAAATATGTAACGTAATAAGGGTCATAATAATCACCACAGTGTTATGGTAATAGAGACCAGCGATACGTTATCCACATACATACACTTTAAAATGAATTGTCTGCTCATGCCACTCATAACAAGCGAAATGAAAGGTTCGATACATACAAAAGAACAAACAACAGATGACCTGATGACCATTACGAGGCTGTTTGAAAGAAGAACAAAGGAAGAACAAATGATGAACATAACACAAAGGAAGAACAGGATCACAAAGGAAGAACATAGATACTGAGCTGTGTACGTGGAACTTGTGTGAACTTGTGTGAGTGTTGCTGGGCTGTGTGCGTGAGGCAGAAAAGTTGACTGACGTTACCCTGGCCGAGACGAGGGAGTAATGACTGTGCCTTGTTAGGTTAGAAGCAAGACTGACAGTTCTACGCAGTTCCATGGAAGTCAACAGTAACAAATGCACATCACTGAGCGTTGTGTTTTTTAATAATGTTGTTCAGTTATTTGTTTGCGGACTTGTATGACTTTCTAAATTTAGGAGAAAAAGGTAGAACATGTGAAATTTGATATAATTCCTTTTTATTTGTTTAGTTCATTATTGAAAGAAGTGTATAAAGGTAATATAGTAATTGGGTTGTGGAAATTGACCTTCTTCGTAAATAAATAAAAGGGAACACGTGCAATACCAATTCAAAGTAAGAAATTAAATTATATTGTGTTCATTTAAGTTGAATTACACACACAGCATTACATACATTACTGTACTTAAGCTTAAAGATCCATTATAATGTTTTCCTCCCACCGACACCTTCATGGTAGTGATTATTAATTCATGCTTGTTTGTGTTCCTGTCAAAATAATTATAGAATATCAATTACTTACATTACTTAAGGTGGGTTACATCAGTTTCACAATTTTAACATGGCATCCAGAAATTATTAAGCCATTCCTTCACACTTACATATTAATTAATGACAAATGTGTTGATAACGGATTGCACTAATAATTTACACTTATTGACTTTCAACTTATCTTACTTATCTTATTTTTTCTTTCTCCAAATCCTCTAAATATAATTATCGATTGGTTTCCATGTTCCGTTCGTTACAACGTAAACACATGCGTTGCCTATACTTGTTATTTTCGATCCACTAAGCAATGGTTCTTAACAAGTCTCATTTGTGTTTGTGCTTCTCGATGTATGCAATGGACTGGCGGTTTGAAACGTGATAAATTAATAAAAGCTCTTGTCCTCTGTCCTAGTGATATGATTGTTGTTGAACTGGAAGAGTGGCAGCATCGAACTACTACCAGATAACCATATGAATCACTAACTGAGTCAACGAATCTGAAGCACTTGTACCGTACATAAGAATTGATTTATTGCAATTTTGTTTCGTTGGTAGTTATGATGATTAATGAGAGGATACAATGTAATTAAATTCAAAGTGTTAATATTATAATGAATACTTGAATTTTGTCCTTTTTTCTTGAAACTATGAAGTTTAACAAAGAGTTTTCCTGAATACGAAGGTGATATCAGATTTCTATATTAAAGCTGATAGGAAGAAATAATGATATATAATAATAGCTGATAGCCTATTCCTTCTATTTATAGTGTGGCATAGACTGATAGCTTTATGTATATTCTATTTTTCCTTTGTATCCTGTTGGTGCAAAGTAATGCATCGAGGCTATTGGCTGAAAACTGAGACTAAGTTTTATAATATATATAAAGTGATTTAATTCCGAAACTATTTATATATTCGTTCATCTCGTTTTCCTTCATTGCTTGTGATATAATTTTTCATCGAGTTATTTTCTCTAATATACTTTCTATTTGTAGTTTGTCATCAGTACTTACCAACAAACGAATTATGAGGCAGTTTGGTTCGAGTGAATATCCGATGACTGGTACACAGATCTGAAACATTAATACAAATACAAATTACTAACACTTACAGGAATTGTACTCTAATCATTGGTTTCGTGTTGATAAAAATGTGCAAAACAATACATACAATACAATTTCATGTTGACTGCCATCCTGTCACTGGTTTATTTATTGCCACAGTCAGCGTTGGGCAAGCATAGGCAAGCAGCGAGAGGCCGTTAAAAGTAGCGACTGCCTCGGTCTTGCCAAGTGACAAGCTGCGGTGGAATCTGCCTTGCCTACTAAAACTGGATGAAGGCAGTAGGAAAAGAATAGCGTGTGCCGAGAGGAGATAGGAAGATCAGTCATGTGGATCTTGAGAGTTTATTTTATGTGTGAGGACAGTCAGCGGCCACAGCTGACGATGCGTTGGCAGCATGACTTAATTAAAGAAAGGCAGAGTACAACCAAAAGAAGTGAAGAATGATAGCAAAATAATTAGCAGCCAAGTTCCGAGAGGTGACCACCACTTTTCCTTCCTGCATGAAACTGACTCACATTCTTCCCTCGGACCATGTTTTAGCAGCAGCCAAGACTATTTTTTCCTTTCTTAAAGATTAGAAGAAAATAGTTTTGGCTCTAAGATCGCTTTGTTCGCAGGCGGCAGCTGAGGTTCCTGGCTCGCGGCAGCATCACGTGGCTTGAGTGTGTAGCGTCACCCAACACCATGCCACCACCACTCTCACCTCACCACGTAACACAATCTCCAGCCTGTGTGTTTAGCGGCGCCCGAAGCTCCAGTGACTTCCAATCATTTCTTCAAGACTCAACTTTCCACATTTTCTTATACCTTAACTAATACTACCAGATTGTGTATACTTTATATTCTCTTACTTTCCTGTACCTTAAGTCCCTCAGTCACAGCTGCATCGACTTGATCTGCCGCCAAATATATTGACACCAGTTTGGCTTCGTTCTCTACGTCTTATCGAACGCCTGAACTTCGTAACAATTCATTATAACACTTAAATGCATATAACTTAACCTAACCTAACTTAACCATTATTTTCATTTTATTACCTGCACGTCTAGAAAAAAATTGGTATAATGTGTTTTTTCTCTCGATGCTCAAATCACTAAAAACAGACAGATGGGTGGACTGAGCACGGTACATATTGGTAAAAAAAAAAAAAAAAAAAAAAAAAAATCGCATAAAAAAAAAAAAAATTCTTCTACTGTCTGGCTCGTCATGTATGTTTGTTACTTTCTCTAAATTTTTCGTCTGGTTTTGTAATGCATCAGTCCGTTGAAACTGTCAGACGCACGCAATGATTTTTTTGTTGTAGTGATCAGCGGGTGACCTTTCAGCGTAACATTTTTATTCCTGCTGCAGGTAGAGGGAGTGGAGGACGGCCGAGGTGATGACTTTCAAATGGACGGTAATTCAGCTGTATCACCTAAAAAAAAACAACAACACTAAACTGCTTCCCTTTAGTATATGTAGTTAAAGAAAAAATACTTCAACATGTGACAAGGGCTTATGAGGAACAAAAAAGAGAGAAAACAGAGAGCTAGTCATGCAATCTATAGAGGAAAACGACAGCGAATACCAGGAACCAATTTTCCGAACTTTGGAAATCTCATCATCGTCCCATTTTCGAAACTTTACGTCTAGAGAAGGAGGAGAAAATGAAAGGCTGAAAGCTGCTCTCACGCTCTCAGAAAATAAAATAAAATAAAGTATATGATTTAGAAGCAAGAAAACATAGCTTCTGAATTAGTTATAGCTACACCACCACCACCTTTTCCTCCTCCTTCTCTTCCTCCTTGCTCCAGAGATCCTAATCATGGTAATTATAGCGGAGAGTCATTATCGAACAATATAGTGGCGTGTGTAAGGTTGAGGTGAGGTGAGGGAGCTGCTGTCCCCCCCGCCCACAGCCCACCACCACCCACGTCCTCGCGCGCCCGTCCTCGTTTCCTGTGTCATCTTTTTTCTCGTTCTATGATGAAAGTGCTTGTCACTCACGCGTCAAAAAGGATGATGTGTAGAAGCCATTGTTTTGTTGCTGTTATTGTGTTGTGTTGAGTTGTATTGTGTGGTTTCTTTCTCTTTTCTAATCATTATATGGTTGGTCATCGGACTGTTCCTCGTTTATTTATTTTATTTGTATTTTTTTTAAGTAATGATGACAATAAGCTATCATCACCAGCCTCTCTACCACAATCATTACTATTATTATTATTACTACTACCACTACTACTACTACTACTATTATCATTATTATTATTATCATTATTACTATTATCAATATCATTATCATCATTATTTTCACTACCGCCATCCTTATTATTACTATTGTCATCATTGTAACCGAAATCATTATGGTGACATGAAGATCGTGCTGAGCGGCCGTAGCCAAGCGACGCCCCGTGACCCGTGTGGCTTGGCTTGGCTTGGCTTGGCTTGGCTTGGCTTGGCTTGGCTTGGCTTGGCTTGGCTGGTCAATAAGACGAACGTGACTCCAGGTAGAACGAGCCTGAAAGTGTCTTGGAGGTCTGCAACACTGACCTGACCTAACCAAACCTAACACCAACCTAACCTTGCCTAACCTAACACTAACCTAACCAAACCTAAGCTAAGCTATTGATATCCTGTGTCATCGCAGCGCCATCTGGGAAGCGGCCATCACTATACAAGGGTGTTCTGTGTCTCCGTAAGAGTGTTTATTGATATCTTATTTATTCAATGTAAGGGAAAGCAAAATTAATGTAGAGAGAAAGTAAAAGTATGGTCACATCCTGTTTGTTTATTGATTCAAAGTAGAGGAAAGGTAATAATAATATGTTCACATCCTGTTTGTAGCAGATAGGAAGTTTGATGTAAGACTATTATTAGCTAATGTGTTGATTGTGTTTGATGTAGATGAAACGTAAAAATTATCTTCACATCCTGTTTGTAGCAGAGAGTAAGTCTGACGTAAGATTATTAAACATTTTTTTTTATTAATTCAACTATCATTCATTTATTTACTTATTATTACTATTACGTTTTTACAGTTACTAAAAAGGAAATTTCATTCTAGTTTTGAGTATAATCAATGAAATGGATCACTCTTTTCATGTTATCATAGAGTACACAAATCATCAAACACTTTCTTTGATCTTCTTATACGTGTTTCTTGTACGTAGTATATTTCATAAGACATACCTTACTTTTGTAACATAATATACACTTCCCAGTATCAAATTACACTTTCCTAAGACACGTAAAGACGTCAGAAGCTATGTACATGAAAATAAAAAAAATAATAAAGAGATAGTATCGTTCACTATAAAAAAAATAAAAAAAGAACAACGACACAGACAAATAAGAAATCATAAAAAGATATTGTCGTTCACTCTAAGCCACACTTGCACTAATGAGGCAGGTAAGTCCACGGAGCAAGTCTTTAGTTACCTTTACGTGGCAGTGTACGAAGAAAGTAAAGACAATAAACAGGGACCAAGAAGAAAGAGTCAGTTCTTGTATAATATGAGAGAGAGAGAGAGAGAGAGAGAGAGAGAGAGAGAGAGAGAGAGAGAGAGAGAGAGAGAGAGAGAGAGAGAGAGAGAGAGAGAGAGAGAGAGAGAATGCACACCGCAAGTTATTTCAATCCTCTTTAACACATTAATGACACAAGTGACCTCGCCCGTCTAAACACTTCTTCTTGAATGACGTTTCCTTGATAAGCGGCCACGTGGTTCTCATCAAGCTGGGAGGAAGCTGGGACTCGAAGCCTCAAGAGAAAGCTGTCGAGTGAGTGAGTGGCAGAGAAAGAGGTAGCGGGTAAAAGGCAGCTACAGGATCAAACCTCAATTTACGAACACGGACCTCGATTTACGAACGCGAACCCCGGTTTACGAACATCCACCCCGGTTTACGAACTCCCACTGTACTCAATATGAACTCTGGCCTTCCTACCCTTTAATTTCCCTACTGTTTCCTGCGTCTAAAAGTATGATATCCTTAATTACTATCACAAACACTTTATTTTATTACTAGTCCACGTTATTAATATCTTTTTGTATAGCTTATTGTAGAGTACGTTGATCCAAGAGTGAAGAAATATGAAACATTAACAGATATTTTTTTTACACTGTTGCAGACAATAGTTTTCCTTGACCAGAACGCAAAAGAAAAATTATTCCTTTATGAAAACTTAAATATTAGTAAACAAATGCAGTCTATTGCGTAACTATTTTGATTACTGATAAGTTCTCAGGCGTTTCTCCCCCTCCCCCCCTTCCACCACACGGGTCCCAAAGGCTTCTACACCCTCAAGAAACATGTACCGTTTCCCCTTGCTGTTTGTACCCAGTTTGAGGGGAAAAAAGTAGTGATATTTTTTAGAAGAGAAAACTGTATTTCATTTAAAAAGAATATCATACTCTCTCTCTCTCTCTCTCTCTCTCTCTCTCTCTCTCTCTCTCTCTCTCTCTCTCTCTCTCTCTCTCTCTCTCTCTCTCTCTCTCTCTCTCTCTCTCTCTCTCTCTCTCTCTCTCTCTCTCTCTTGTTTGTCTCTATGCTTTCTTCCACTGATATTCTAAGACTCTTTACTTTTTTCACTCTTTTTCTCTTGTTATCATCGCTCATGAGTGTCGCCCACAGCATCCTCCTCCTCCTCTTCCTCCTCTTCTTCTTCCTCCTCTTGACGCAGGGTGAACGAACCTGCGTCCAGTGGGTTGTACGCCTCGTCAGTCCGCCAAAGGTCGCCTCCACTTCTCTCTTTGTCTTCCATCAATATCACTGCTCCTCTCTCTCCCGTCCTCCTATCCTCCCTCTCTCCCTTTTTCCTATCCTCCCCCTCTCTCTCTCTCTTTTCCTTCCCTGCCCTCCCTCCCTTCCTTCTTCTTTTTCTCCTTCCTTCCCTCCATACCTCCCTTCCTTCCCTCCCTCCCTCACTTACTTACTTCCCTATCTTTCTTAATATCTCCCTTCCTACTCTATCGTTTTCTCTCTCTTTTCCTTTCCTAATCTTTTTTACCATCTCTCTTCTTTCCTTCCTTATCTATCTTATCATCTCCCTTCCTTCCTTCCCTATCTTCTTTTCCTCCCTTTCTTACTATCTCCCTATCTTTCTTCCCTTCTTCACTGCCTCTCTCTCTTTCTTCCTTCCTTCCTTTTGCAATGTTTCCTTTCTTTCCATCCTTCACTTCATCGGTTGTGTATAAAAGTGAGGTGTTTCGTGTAGTTACTCTCTCTCTCTCTCTCTCTCTCTCTCTCTCTCTCTCTCTCTCTCTCTCTCTCTCTCTCTCTCTCTCTCTCTCTCTTACCAATAACTCCAGTATCACAAGTTTCGCCTCAACCCACACGCCCTAAATTGTGTTACTGTGTTCCCGCCTCTCCTTTTAGTGCACAGCGGCGGGGTTCGAAGGGGGAGTTCAGTAACAAGGTGAAAGATCAATATTTCGTGGCAACTCGGTTCTCGTGACATGACATAACTGCGTGACGGTGGAGTGGTTGGCTGCGTCTTGTCACGTACGTCCCCGCATTACGTTACTTTTTTTCTCTCTCTCTCTTTTTTTTGTTCTCTCTTTTTCTCAGTCTCCCCTCCGTCCCTTTCTTTTTCTTTCTTCTTTTTTCTCTCTCTCTTTTTCTTCTTGTTTACGAGTAATAGTTTCAGTTTTATTTTCTACTTCCTTCTCTTTTCGATTTTATTTTCCTCCTCTTCCTTCTCTTCCTCCTCCTCCTTCTCCTTTTGCCAAAAAATCTGCATATCTATCGATTCTTTCTCTCTCATACGAACAGACACACACACACACACACACACACACACACACACACACACACACACACACACACACACACACACACACACACACACACTTGCTTCCCTTCCCCTGCTTGTTCCACCCTTGCCTTCCACCCAACAACAAGAATTATGAAGCGAATAATGAGCTCCTTTTTCTTCTCTGTCATGATAATTAGTCAAAGAAAGTGTGTATGTGTGTGTCTGTGTGTATATATGTGTGTGTGTGTGTGTGTGTGTGTGTGTGTGTGTGTGTGTGTGTGTGTGTGTGTGTGTGTGTGTGTGTGATAGATAAAGTTAAGTTAATATTTTCAACATCGATTAGTTTCCAGAATGTGAGCAAAAAAAATATACGATTCGTAACCATTATTTTGAACTGAGAAGTAAAGATTTTCTATTTATATAATGATAAGAAACTAAGATGGGATTCCTAAATTAATCATATATATATATTTTTTTATTCTATGTAGTAATTATTTGAATTCTGTATTGATGTCTTTTATTTCCTTTATACTTGGAACAAATGACTATCGTTTTAACCATTTATTTCCTTTATACTTGGAACAAATGACTATCTTAACCATTTATTTCCTTTATACTTGGAACAAATGACTATCGTTTTAACCATTTATCGCCTTCCTTACACCTCTTCAATGCGCTTCAAGTCTACGGGGATTTTACACATTAATTCGCTTATTACGTCTTAGCAACATTCACGCCTCAATTTAACTTACTGAAATTATAGCTTTTTAATAGTTTCTACGCAAGACTTAGTACCTTATCATATTATAATTTCGATGTAAAAAAAAAAAGACTAAAAAAAGAAATACTACTGGTCTTGTGTTTATATATATACATTTTTTATTTTTATTTCGTGCGATTTAGCATAT
>JAPQNM010000025.1:8150778-8180778 GCA_029783475.1 Metacarcinus magister
GATCAGATTGGGTTTGGGAAGCGATTGAATGAGATCAGATTCTTTTTTGGTGTGGAATTTGATTTCTTTATATTTCTTAACTTAGGATTTGATGTTATTAGGTTATTGTGGGATTATTTTATGTGATACTAAGCTGAGAATGGTGATGAGTGTGATAATGATGCGTTAAAATGGGTTTAGATGCTATTGAATGAGATTAGATTCATTTTTTTGTGGAATTTGATTTACTAAAGTAGGATTGGATTATTTTATATGATACTAAGCTGAGAATGGTGACTAAAATATGATAGTGATGATATAGGATTAAAAACTTGATCATATACGTTTAAAATGCGATTTGAATGTCATTATTTTAGATTCCATTTTATTGTTACTGTTAAGATTTGATGCTATTGACTAAATGACTAAATAATAATAACGAGAAGCAAGAATTAATTAGGAAGTTATATAAACATCACTTACGTAAAAAAAATAAATAAAGAATCATGAAAGGAAAGAAATATATAGAACGTTTCCTTTTTGAAGACTGGAGTGTAAAGTCTTTGAGTCTTACTGAAACTTTTCCAGCTCATTATGGGACGGGAAGGGAGAGTAGGAAGCCCATAGAAAACGGATTGAAGAAGATGACCAAGATTGAAACCTGAATGAAGGGCGTGTCTTGAGGGAGGCAACGTAACGAAGGCCAAGAAAGGTCATTGAACTTACCAAACTTTCTTAATTACACTTTTTTGAAGGTGGGGATCCTGTAATGAGACACCTGGTAATGACTCTACAGGTAACGTCCTTTTAGTATGATTAGTGTGATCTTATTTATCATCATTATAAATAACTGAATGTGACTTTTTTATTATTATCATTATAATAACTGAATGTGACCTTTTTTTTCTAAACTGGGATAAAGAAAATGGTAGAGAAATAAAGTAAGAATATACATTTTTTTATTATTATTACTTGTATAGCTTCGTCTCCTCCTCTAAGACATTTTTTTTTCTTTTTCTCTGTAATTCTTTTTCCATCTATACATTTTCTTTCTCTCTTGTCTTCCTTCTTTCCTTCCTTTTTCTGCTTTGTATTTTCACCCCTTAAAGCTCATTTACTTTCCTTTATCGCTATTCTTTCAATTGTTTTCTCTATCTATTTTGTTTTCACTTCTTCAGAGAAAACTCTTTTTTTATTCTTTTCTTTTTATTTCTTCTCTAACCTCGTTTCCTCCCTTAAGAGCTCATTTTCTTGTCTTTCTTTTCGCTGCACATCCTCTTTTACTTCCATATTTTCTTTTCTTTCAAATTGTTTTTTCCTTACATAAGTTTTTATTATTATTCTTCCTTCAATAGACTCGTATCCTCTTTTAAGACCTAATTTTCCTTCGCTTTTGCTGTTCTTTAGTTTCTCTATAATGACCTCTTTATTTTCAACGTCTTCCTGCACTCCTCTCTTCCTTTCTATAGTTCAGTTTATTTTCTCTTAACCCTTACACTGCCGAGGTCTTTTCTAAGTGTTCGATTTATAGATTTTTTAAAAAATTATGATTTTATTCAAATTTTTCTTTATCAACTCACAACGATCTGAAGAATAGAGGAAAAATATTTTTCTTTCTATACACAATATATCTTGGATGCAAATATTCTGTAAATATGTGCCATTGGCAACTTGACGCAGCTCATCGGATAGGCTAGCGTCGTTATCCACACTGAACACAGCACCAGCATTTTGAATGTACAGCCTGCCTGCCATCCATCATTCATTCATCCACCCACCTATACATCCACCCACCCATCTACCCACCCATCCACCCACCCATCCACCCACCCACCCATCCATCCACCCACCACACCCACCCACACACCCTTTCACCCAGCAACCCCATCATCCACCGTTCATCCATCCTACCACCCAACCATCCACCATCCATCCACCCACCCACCCACTCCTTACAGTGATAAGTTATTTATCTTTTCTTGGGTCGCTGGGTGGTGTGTTTACAAACGTGGCAGTCCTTTTGTGTTTCTGTTCGTTTTGTTAGTCAAAATTATACCACAAATGATAATGACAATAATAAAAATAATAATGATAGTAATAATACACATACTAATAATACTAATGATAAATATAATAATAATAATAATAATGATACGACTACTACTAATAATAATGATAATAATAATGATAATAATAATGATGATAACAATAATAATAGCAATAATAATAATAATAATAATAATAATGATAATGATAAATATTCTCTCTCTCTCTCTCTCTCTCTCTCTCTCTCTCTCTCTCTCTCTCTCTCTCTCTCTCTCTCTCTCTCTCTCTCTCTCTCTCTCTCTCTCTCTCTCTCTCTCTCTCTCTCTCTCTCTCTTTGCTTTTCAGTCGTATTTGTGCTTTGTATCTCCAATGATGATTTTTATTATTTTTTACTTGTAGAAATTTCATGGTTATATTTTACCCATATACTCTGTTTGATATTTCCTGTTTTCTTCAATATTCTCACCTTTCTAAATCACGGGAGTATAAACGCAACTATTGTAAGCTAAGTCCCTTGGTAACGGTGACGGTGATGGTGATGGTGATGGTGATGATGATGGTGATGGGGACAGTGATGGTGGCAGTGACAGCAGGGAAGAGGGGAAGGGAAGGGGAAGGCAGGGAAGGGGAAGGGGAAGGCAGAGAAAGGGTTAAGGGAAGGCAGGGAAATGGTTAAGAAGGCAGGGAAAGGGTTAAGGAGTTAAGGGGTAAGGGTTAAGAAGGCAGGGAGAGGGTTAAGGGAAGGCAGGGAAAGGGTTAAGGGGTTTAGGGGTAAGGGTAAAGGGTGGTCCTACAGGTAAGACAATAATACACACAGGTACACGAGAATGTTAGAGTAAATAATAAAGAGTTGGAAGGAGGGAAAAATTATTATTATGTTACAATGAGTAGGAAGATTGACAAGGAAAAGTGTGTCAGTAAGGCTTTATAGAATGTTTTATTGTGTAGAGGAATGTGGTGGTGGTGGTGGTGGTGGTGGTGGTGGTGGTGGTGGTGGTGGTGGTGGTGGTGATTGTGGTGGGAATATATTGATGTTAAGTATTGTGTTGTTATTGTTTGTTGTTGCTGTTGTTGTTGTTGTTGCTAGTGGTGGTGTGTTGGTAGTAGTAGTAGTAGTAGTAGTAGTAGTAGTAGTAGTAGTAGTAGTAGTAGTAGTAGTAGTAGTAGTAGTAGTAGTAGTGGTGGTGATGGTGGTAGTTTGAAGTAGAAATTAACTCAAGACTAAACTTCGAAACTCAGTCTGAATAAGCGAGTCATTAATCTAATTCCACAAACTTGTATCTCAACACGGTCTTACGTTGATAATCTGAGACACTCGCGTCCTCCCGTGACTCAAGTACTTGGGTGTTACATGACTTGAAACTTAGTGACTAGTGATTATTAGTGTTTAAGTATTGCTGGGACTGAAGACTCGGTGGTGGTGGTGGTGGTGGTGGTGGTGGTGGTGGTGGTGATTGCATGCGTGTGTTGCGTGTTTTGGTTGTCACCTCGCTAGTATACACCTGAAAATCGATCTAATAGCAGCTGGTCCCTCATCCACCCGCCCACCTCTCTCTCTCTCTCTCTCTCTCTCTCTCTCTCTCTCTCTCTCTCTCTCTCTCTCTCTCTCTCTCTCTCTCTCTCTCTCTCTCTCTCTCTCTCTCCCCTCCACCCCTTTCTCCTACGTACTGACACCATTCTTTCCTCTTCCAGCACCTTATATTACCTTTCTTCCTTTCCTCCCTTACTATCCTCCTCCTCTTCCTCTTCCTCCTCATAACCTCCTTCCTCCCGCCACCACGCCTCGCCTCGCCTCACCTCACCTCGCCTGCCACCCCCAGCAGGAGCGCCGCCCCCTTCCACTTCACTGTTCACTGCCTCCAACGAGAAGTCTTTGTGTTGAATCTAATCACTGTTTCCTTCACTCTCTCAAAATGTATTGTCATCCTATTATGTCGTGTTGTATTCAAGATGCTTCACTATTGTATTATTTCTGCTTAGTGTTTAAAATATTGTATGCAGAGAATTTGTAGTTTTTTTTCCTTTTATGTCTTTCTTTTTCTCTTTTTTTCTCTCCTTTTTTTTATTTATATTTGATGCATTGGGTACAGTAGAGTTATAAAGTATTAAAGGTTGTTTTTTTCCTCTCTCTCTCTCTCTCTCTCTCTCTCTCTCTCTCTCTCTCTCTCTCTCTCTCTCTCTCTCTCTCTCTCTCTCTCTCTCTCTCTCTCTCTCTCTCTCTCTCTCTCTCTCTCGCTCGCTCGCTCTTCGTTTGCTGCGTAAGAATTTAATTGTTTCCTCTTCTTCAATTTGTGATAATTTTCCGTTCTCTTTCCTATTCATTATAATTATCAGGAGTTAGTAAAGTGGTACGAATTAATTATATTTTTTTGTTCTGCTTCATATTTAGTTTCCATTGATGAGCAAAGAAGAAAAAAAGTAAAAGAAATAAAAAGGGTTGAGACATATGATTCCTCTAAGTAAGTATGGGTGGGTGTCCTCGATGCATATAGATTGGAAAATTATACTTGTGTGACATGAGAGTAAACATTACTTATGGCTTCAAAAAACAGGTTATCGCTTCGATTTTTCACTTCTATACATACTCTTTGTTATGGCGTATAAAGTAGAGTTCGATCCCCTATTAGAGTATAAGGGAGAGTTTGATCCCCTTATCCCCTTATAGATGCCTCCACAGGTGTTGGGAGAATGCATTTAATAGTTTTAAGCGTCAACATAAGGGAAGAAAACAGGCGTTAGATTTATATAGAAAAACTTGGGTGAAAGACGCGACGAGGAAAGGAAAGGAGGTAGAAAAAAGGGGTCATTGACAGCATGTGTTATTGCAGGGAGAGAGAGAAAGAAAGAGAGAGAGAGAGAGAGAGAGAGAGAGAGAGAGAGAGAGAGAGAGAGAGAGAGAGAGAGAGAGAGAGAGAGAGAGAGAGAGAGAGAGAGAGAGAGAGACATATCAATTATCCAATCATCTATCCCAACATACATAGATACATGCACACATACATACATAAACACTCATACATACATTCATACAGACAGGCAGACACTGACCCAGAAAGAGACAAACAAACAGACAGACAAACAGATTACACAGACTAAGGCAAACAGAAAAAAACAACTTTACGAATAAACATAAGGATTCAAACAGACAAACACAACAGACAGACACACAGACAGATAAACAGACAGAGTATATAAACTGCACTACAGACAGACACAGACAAAGACGGAAAACAAAGTCAAACAGCCACAGACAAACAGACAGAGAAAAACAGACACGTAGACAGACAGACAGAGAGACGAGAGAAAAAATCAATTAATAATAAGCATTCAATTACATTATTATTATTATGCTACAGACACACAGACAGTAAAGCAAGAACGAACAATTACCGGTAATAAAGCGAATTCAATCATCATTAGTGAACGATTGTCATTTGTTTTGTTTCTCTCTCTTCCCTTCAAGGTATATACGTGAATAAGTTTCCAACACATTACATTACACTACATAGTTACATATCCTTACAATAGATGGCGACTCTCTTCACTTCTGACGCCCTCATGAAGCCAAAGGAGGAGGAGGAAGAGGAGGAAGAGGAGGAGGAGGAGGAGGAGGCAGTTCTAGGTTATATGCAAGGGCGAGGAAATAGAAAAACAGGGAAATGTTGTCAATTGGAAGGAAATGGAAATGAGACGTTTTCGAGAAAAGTCAAAATTAACTTTCTCTCTCTCTCTCTCTCTCTCTCTCTCTCTCTCTCTCTCTCTCTCTCTCTCTCTCTCTCTCTCTCTCTCTCTCTCTCGCTCTCTCTCTCTCGCTCTCTCTCTCTCGCAGATGAAAAGGCTTGAACGTGAAGATAATTGGGTGAAGAACGAGAGAAAGAGAAAGAGAGAGAGAGAGAGAGAGAGAGAGAGAGAGAGAGAGAGAGAGAACAAAAAAAGAGAAAAAGAAAGAAAGAGGTAGTGGAAGAAGAGTGAAAAATAGATGAAGTGAAGTCGTCAGAAGTGGGAAGCAAATGAAAGGATAAGAGAATAATACGAAGGAAAAAAATTGAGCATGAGATGAATAAAAGAAGTGAGGATGAGAAGTGCGAAGATGAGGAGAAGGAGGAAGAGGAGGAGAAGAGGAACAAGAAATATATCACCAGGGAAGGAAATTTTAGTCACTGAAATTACCGAGACCAAATCACAAATCAAGGTAATATACAATAAACACACACACACACACATACACACACACACACACACACACACACACACACACACACACACGTCAAACATAATAATCATTCCTCTTTTATCTAACTAAGTCTACAGCAAATTTTTATCACACCACAGAGCTACAGGGACGGAGAGTAAGCTTATATATGTACTCTGTGTGTGTGTTTATACTGTTACAATAGCCTGCTTCAGTGGCCTTGGCAGTTCCCAGACTTATTTTTGAGGTTTGAGTCAGGAAAGCAAGCTAGCTATTGAGTTCTCGCTCTCCCGCAGACTTTTCCCGGGACGCTGGCTGGCTCAGGGCTCGCTGCTGCGGTATCTGAGTAAAGTGAGAATTCTTGGCAGCTGTGCGTGAAGTGTTTGTTTCCTTAGTAGTGTTTGCAATACAAGGTTTTATCAGTTCACAATTCATCCTCTTGTGTCTTCCGGGATTAAGATTTTTTTATATATTTATTTTTATCTATTTTTTTATTTTATTTATTTATTTTTTTTACTTAGCTTTTTTGTTTTTTTTCATTCGTGGGTGTCTTCGTCTGTCTAGTACTTTTTTTTTATTATCATTATTATTAGTGTGTTTTTTTTATATATTCGTGGCTATTGTTTTCGTGTTTATCTTCGACTCTCCCTTCTCCATCATTATTATTTTCTATATACTCGTGGTAATTATTTTCCTTTCTACACCACTTTTTATCATATTTTTTTCCGTCACTGCTAGCCATTGTTGTCGTCTTATTAACACCTTTTCAGCGAGCCCAGCGCAGCTTCCTATATACCTCGATGAAAAGGTTATCAAAAAATTCCCCAAACTAGGTCGCTATACACCATGTAGTTCTGCTAGGGTTAACGAGAGAGCGCTATCCCTCTCACCAAGTAGCTACCGTGAGCCAGGATCGAACTCGCAACCTTTAGGCCACGAATCGAGCACTGCACCACAGAACCACCCGGACAAGAAGTTATAAACAAGAGAACAACAGCAGTCACCTCCCCCTCACCCCTCACCCCCACGGCCTAAGCTCTTGCAAGGCAGCTGTGTATAGCCATTTATACTATTCCTGAGAAGAGAGTAGATTTGTCACCCAAGTTTATATTAACGATACAATAAACCACCAGATGAAGGATTGAGGGAGAGAGGACTTCAAGGTTACAACACCATTAAGAAGGGAAGGATGACTGACCGAGGATGGACGGCACATGACACAAACACCTTCCCTCATTACTATACTACCTTGACGTATTCAACCCTCACTCTCCCTCCTCCTCTAAGTTGTCACCGAGCCACTCCTCCCTCCCTCCCTCCCTACCCTCCCTAGTGTTTTTTGTCACTACGACTTTCTTCTCTACCTCTCTCATCTTTCCTCCACTTTCCTCCGCCTTTCTGAACACGAGTCCCCGACATCCACTTGCATTTCATCCTTTATTCATGTTTAGGACAGAAGCCTTACCGTCCAGCCTCTTCCTCCTCCTCCTCCTCCTCCTCCTCCTTCTCCTAGTTTTATATCCCTCCAGAAAAAAGGAAGTAAGACAGGATGGAGGAAAAGAAGCAAGGGACAAAGAAGAGGAAGTGAGAAGCAGGAATTTATGAGGGAGTGAAAGAGGAGTGTAATAGGACGAGGAGGAGTGAGTGAATGTAAGGGACCCAGCGGTCGTCGCCCTCGTGTTCCAGTCCTAAGTAAGACTGGAGAGTTGTGGCGGCTCATCCCTGGGCTTAAAAATTTATACAGAGAGGTCACCGAGAAGGAGGACGAGGACGAAGAGGAGGAGCAGGAAGACGAAGAGGAGGATGAAGAAGAGGAGGAGGATGAGGACGAAAAAAAGGAAGAGGAGAATGTTAAGCCCATCTGTTATGATATCAAGCATTATAGTTATGATCATTAGTATCATCATCAGCAGTAGTAGGCGGTGGTCTAGTGACTAGCGGTCGGGCAGACGAGCTGAGAGTCCCGAGTTCGAATCCTGGCACGGGCTGGCCACTTTCCTTTGTTAATACCGCCGAGTGGCCAAAGATCACCCACATGCTGCCCTAATACTATCCTCGACGGGACTGCAATTTCATATGCATGAGGAGCTTCTGCGGTCAGCATGAGCCTCTCAATAAGCAACGAGGTGTCACTTAAGAACTCTAACCTGCGCTACTAACGGGCGGAGGCCGACCATCTAAGGCCTCTATTAAGCCTATCGGCGCTACAGTTTCAGGACATGAAATTTGTTTTTTTTAAATACTACTACTACTATTACATCAATTTCTACTACACTTTTTTTCTACTATACTTATTTCTACCGCTAATTTCACAACTACTATCATATCTACTACAAATACTATTTTTATCAATATTGATTTTACTATTACAACTACAATTATTTCTACTTCAACTACTACAACTATTATATATACTACAACTAGTTCTGCTATTACAACTACTATTACTATTTCTACAAAAAATATCACTACTCTACCTTTCATGACAAAGCTATCAATAAAAATTGAAAATAGCAAACTGGTTGGTATTTTCATACATTCCTACCTAATGTGAGTTTAACGAGCAGATCGACATTGTCTGTCTGCTTCGATGGATTAATTGGCAATCACTCCGCACACACACAAACACACAAACACGAGTCTTGCGCATCGCCTGAGTCTTTTGTTATGTTTTCTTGGTAGTAGAGAGAGAGAGAGAGAGAGAGAGAGAGAGAGAGAGAGAGAGAGAGAGAGAGAGAGAGAGAGAGGGAGAGAGAGAGCCTTGGAAATGGCTGACGATGAAAATTGTAGCTATTATCCTTTATATATAATGATGAGATAAGGAATTTTCTTTTAACCCTTGCTTCGCCTCAACCCCTTACCACCACTACCACCACCACCACCACCACCACCACCACTTACTACCACCACCACTACCACTTACTGACTCCACATAACTTTTCACTTATAACCACCTCATCATCCCCGTCCTCACTACTACACTAAAGTCAGCACATCACTTTCAGGCTTACAAAGGGCTGCAAGGAAGGGGGAATGTGATGCCAGCCCGTCACACACACACACACACACACACACACACACACACACACACACACACACACATTTGTCAGTACTTACTAGATGATCATAACTTTTCCTCGCGAAGGTTACACGAACTGACTCAACTTTCTACCTTATTGAGGCAAGTTAAGAGTCTCTGCATCACCAATAACATTAACAGACAGTCTTATGAAATGTTATATTCATTTTTAAGATATAAGTTTATTTTAACACAATTTAGTTAAGTGTTACCTCCTATTTTTATTTCAACTTCCGGTAATGTATTGAATATAAGCTCCTTAACTCTTATTTTGTGCCAAGTTAGTGTGAACGAGTCCTGTGAATGTTAAGAAAGTATTGTGATATGTTTATTTATTTGGTATTTGGTATTAATTAATACGTATCTTACGTATCTTACGAGAGGTAATTAAGTTCCATTTCTAGCTAATTTTGTTTTCCATTACTAAAAAAAGATGTTGCTGTTTTGCATTTAAGGTAATAGTGTTTTCCATTTATGAGGTAATTTTGTTTTCCATTTCTCAGGTAATTCTGTTTTTGATTACTAAAAAGATTATGCTGTTGTCCATTTCTTAAGTAATTTTATCTTCCGTTTCTAATATGTTTTTCTTCTCCATTTCTAAGGTGATGTTGTCAAGTAACACTCCTACTCTTCCTCTTACTGTTAGGGACGGATAGATTACAGATAAGTGGAACTGCGCCACAGAGGGCACGGCAACCAGACTGAGGACGGACGGGAAATAGACGGAAATTTCCTGATCGTGTGTCTATTCTCACTACTGTATAACCACAATTACATTTATTTCCATACAACAGTGTTTCTAGTTACCTCCGTTACACCACAAGGACGAATGTTCAATACAGAGAATAACACGTAAATAAACAACGAACTGGTATGACTCGTGTAAACCCAGACTCGGAATATTACTTCTACTAATTCAATGGACAACTTCCTTAACTCCTTCCCCTTGCCTTAACTTTGATGCCACTGATTAATTAGTGAATACGCCAGACTTCACCCTCCTCTGTGGATGCTGGTGGTTGGTGATTGGATTGCCGAGTGGAGGAAGCAGCTGAAAGGAGTGTTGTCACCCCTACATCAAGGCACTACACCAAGGCACTGCACCAAGGCACTACAGGATTAATACTCTTCCGCGTGTGAGGGAATATTATGTAGTAACCTTTCAAAACTTTTATTCACGCCGAAAAAGCGGTCTGCGAGAAAACAATGATGATGATGATGATGATGATAAATAATAATAATAATAATAATAACAATAATAATAATAATAATAATAATAATAATAATAAAAATAAACCTCCGTCAATGCACGTAGGAGTGAGTTACCGGAAGAGCGTTACCAAGGAAGTAGGTTCGATCGAAGTGTACCGAGGTGAACACAAACAGACAGACAGACAGATAGACAGTACAAGTTACACCCAAACACACTACAGTACTCACCCGTCAACACATCCTTGGAGGAGTTTTCATAGGCTGTCTTGCAAGTCTTCCATATACCCGTGTAGGACCTCAGGAAGTAATGTTTTGACGAGGCTATGTACACGCCAGTACCGCCGTCAACGATCCCCCAGTAATTGGTGGACATTGCAATAATCCATAAGAGACAGCCGAGAGCAAGGAAGCCAGTGACTGCCAGCAACACGCGGCGCTCCACCAGCACCTCCTGCGCCGCCTTTCTGTTCACCATTCTTGTTGACACTGATCGTGGTCGTGCGTCCGACACGAGCCAGTCAGCCTCAGCCCCGCCAGGCACCGCTCCCACGCCCACCAATCGTACCGCATTGTGGCTGAAGCAACAGGTTCAGACCGCGCCCCACTTGGCACGGGTGGAAGGCGTGTGTAGTGGTAGTGCTTAAAATACTTAATTGTGCATTATTCTGTATTGTGGTGAGACAAATGCAAGGAAAAAGCGCGAATCACTATCAGGAAGGATATTGTTAACGTGTATTCAGTGCAGTTAGAGTACTCCTATTATTCATTTGAAAAAAATTCATGAGTCAATTGGAGAGCAGCGTCACCACAGTTGCACTGGGGATTCTAATGTAAGTAAGGGGTTACGCTACATACAGTAGGATATGCGAATTCAATGTATATTCCCGAGCTTCAGTCGCCCCGCAGTTGGAGTTGCCGCGGGACAACATTCAAAGTGTCGCCAAGAGTTTACTGGAGATCCTGCTGTGTTTGTGGCAAAAATAAGAACACTCACCCTCAAGTGAGGCTTCATGTGTTTCCCAAAGACACCACAAGGTATGCAAGAAAGGGTAGTGATATGTAAAGTGAGTTAATAATGTATGAATCATAAAATAAGATGAACATTTTAAAATTGACTCATAAGAATTTCAGCCAACATTGTATGACCTTCTGACTGAATGTAAAACTACAATTTGTTTGAGGAAAAATGTTATATGTTACCACGAAGCTATACACAATTGTTTGGATGTTACAATGTTGTGGAAAAGCTATTTGGGGAAAAGTTTACACCTTCACCTTAATGGCGTCTGTTTACGAAATAAAATCGCATCTGTGCCTCGTCCAAATCCCTACTTTTGGTCATAGAGAACATTTGATAGCTTCTATATTAATATAACCTAACCTAACCAAACCTAACCAAACCTTAACCTACATTGACAAATAGCAGAACCTTGTTTAATTAAACCAAACTAAACATTATTTTTCGAAGAGAAAGTCTCACAGAAAACATTGAATATCTCACAAACTAAGAATTTGCGACGGAAATGTAATTATGAAAATCTTCTCAAAATGCATCAGGTAATCCAAAAATATAACCCTGAATTCTCTAGAGCATTATGGTGAAGATGTAAAATAATACCCAATTTTATCCTTGGCTCTAAGCGTGTCTCTGTATGGGTAATAATGGTAACCAGTCCTCATATCAGACTTGTGTCTAGGTTTTATGTAAGATTAACAATTATTTAGTGTGATTTATGATGAATTATTACCTTATCTAGTGGTTTATGGTGATGTATACATAATTTATTTTAGTACCGTCGCCCTGCCTCGTTCATGCACTTTTCTTTCCGTTCCCACAGATTTAACAGCTGAATCAAGAGACACGGCCAACTATATAAGATTACCAATTATTTAGTGTGATTTCTGATGAATTACTACTTTATTTAGTGGTTTATAATGATGAGTATAATTTATTTTAGTAGTGTCGGCCTGTCATCCGCGCCGCGCAGTTTTTTTCTTTTCCACAGCTGACTGAAGGGACGCTGCCAACTATATATTATAATGACCTATTAAACCCAGATGCACCACTAAATTACTCTTGCACTATCGCAGGGATGTGCAGGTAAGGACAAATTAAAGGTTATTATAATAAATATAAAGTATTGATCACATATTCTAGTTATAATATTAAAAAACATGACATTATGATCTGTCAGTTTTACTTTCATCGTGACTTAACGTGAATATTATTTTATTTTGAGTTATTTCATCCCATTATTCCCTTTATTATGGATGGTGAAGTTATGTTATTAAATTGTAGTTGATATGTGTGGTTGTGTGGTAAAGATGTGTGGTTATGCTGTAGAGACCTGTGGTTGTGGCAGAACATCACGAGTTGTCTGGTATGTTATAGGCAGCGAGAGACTAACACTTTGACATTCTATCCCGTGGTGTTATATAGCATTGCTTATTAGTGTAATTAGTGTGTTTATTAGTGTTTATTAGTGTCCTTGTAAATGTGTTGTGAGCTCAGTCACTTATACTCTTCCTTCCGCTGTACAAGGTTCGTCGTATTGCTCCACTTATTACTTTGGCCTTAATACAATATCCTTGAATTTGTAGTGAATTTCCATTTTTTTCTAATAATGTGTGTATTCAATATATTTACAACTGCACTGTTTCCATGTAATTTTTTATATTGTTTCATAATTTCAATACACATATCTGTATCTGTTCTTCCTATAGTATTATAATCTTGACATTCCTGGAAGTAAAGAGAGATATTAGAAACAGGATAATTGTTAAGTATAAATAGGCAAGCATTACTACATTCAACTTTAAATTGGTTAACATACAGGACTATATTTTACTTCATTATTTCCTGTATTTATGAACACTGTAATCACATTTAAATCCTTAACTACAGCTTGGTTTGAAGTGCAATTGTTTATCCTGAACAAAACTAATGTAAATGATAACTCAAAAATATCTGTATTCCAATATATTTTTTTTTTACTGGGCGTGGTCGACTCTCTCTCTCTCTCTCTCTCTCTCTCTCTCTCTCTCTCTCTCTCTCTCTCTCTCTCTCTCTCTCTCTCTCTCTCTCGTACTAAGTGTGTGTTTGGATTATGAATTAGCATGAAATATTGAGGTAACAGCCATGCTAACTTTCTCTCCAAACATCACATTGCAAAAATATCAATAGAATGTGCAACTTGTGTGTCTTTCATTGCAGAACAGAGAGGTCCAACGCGTCCCTGAGATAGCACACACACGTACACACACACATACCCATACATAAACATACACACACACGTCCAGCCATGGGGGACCTAGAGCAGTTTGAAGACTTGTTGCTTCGGAGTGCACGGAACGGTGACGTCAAGACAGTCCAAGAAATACTTCAAGCCAGGAAGGACAAGAAGATTGACCTTGATATAAATTGTAAAGGTTAGTTGCACAGTATGTTTAGTCATGATTTTTCTTGCCGCTGTGTGTGTAAAGTGTTGATTTTATTAGTTTGTGAAAGTAATATTAATGCTAAGTTTTAATAGGTTTTGATAATCTAAACTCCCTCTTCACGGACACAGGGAAGACCAAGAGTAACCAAGGCTGGACACCCTTACACCTTGCCAGTTACTTTGGACACCGTGATGTAGCTGAGGTGCTGCTGCAGAACGGAGCATCACTAGACGAGCTCAACGACGCGGGCGACACACCGCTACACAAGGCAGCACTAACTAACAGAGAAGTAAGGGGGAAAGGATTATCATTTGCGAAAAAGATTATAATTTGCCGAACATTCCTTGCCTCCATTAAGTATCTAGCACTTTTCCATTACATAAAAAGGGTAGGAATGTATATATAATAGTTACAATTAATATTTTAGAGATTCATTTATATATATTATAGTTTTTTTTTGTGTGTGTGTGTGTGTGTTGTGAAAAGAAGAACAAAAGTTGCGTGTTTTTCCAAGGTGACTCGTAACTCATATTTTTCTCTCACTGCCCAAAGGATGTTGTGTTGCTGCTGCTTGAACACGGTGCCAGTGTGACCACCATCAATGGGGAAGGTCTGCGGCCTGCTAACCTACCCAGGGACTCTCAGGTAGGTCAAGGATTATTTGATTTTATAGTAAAGTCTCCCTGAACCCTGGCGTGCCTTGCCTTGGCTACTAATCTTTAGGGGGATAACAGGCTGGTATACAGATAGATAAATAGATTACATTTAGGGAAGATATTAATGAAAAGTGTTGGTGTATATGTATATGTGTTGATTGTGTGTGTATGCATTGTTCATTGATCCTTAACTGTGCAGGTGATAACTCTGATTGAGGGAGCCGAGAAGACAGAGCAGCGGAGGAAGGAAGAGAAGCTCCTACACTATGCAAGGGAAGGGAAAGCTGAGGAGGTGACAAGACTGGTGAGTCCTGCAACTCTACTTGAAGTGTGTATATATTTCATAGGTTAATTTTATGTCTGCAGTTATGTTTTGAGCTGCAGCGAGTTAATGAAACTTAGGCAAACATTGATTTTACTAACCTTCAACAATCTCCTGCTGCATACACTCCTAATTACCACATAGAGTCTTTTTACTGCCACATACAGTCTCATAATTGCAGAAACACTTAAGAACATTTAACAAAGTCACCCAAACACCGTATATAACCTTCTAACTAACACTGGAAGATTAATAACACCAGTTTTAACCACCACCTTTCCTCCTAACACTGTGTCCTCCATCACAGCTTCGAATGCCCGGCGCTGCTAACGTCAACTGTGTAGACTCCCTGGGCAACACAAGCCTCCACTGTGCTGCCTATAGAGGACACATTGACGTGGCTGTAGTGTTGCTGCAGAACGGCTGTGATCCATCCATCAGGAATCAAAACAGTAAGCAAGCGCCACCTTTGTGTGTTGCAGTTGTAGGTGTGGTGGTGTTCTAAAGTCCTTAAATTAACTTGCATTATTTGACGTTTTCCAATATGTTTAAATGTTTAATTATATCAATCATTTAATCTCCTTAAGTGATATTTACATTATAAGAACAAAAAACAAACCAGGCATTCACACGAGACCTGAGACCTTAAACCCAACCTTCCGTGCACAGGCCAGACAGCGTTCGAGCTTGGCCAGACACAGCAGATGCAGCAGGTGTTGAAGGTACAGCCGGTGCGCAGCTTCCACCACAGCGTCACCAGGTTTGAAGGGCCGCTGCTGAGACAGATGCGTATCCTGGGCTGGAGAATGGTCTGGGTAAGGAGCTGTGGTGCTGTGGTTGGCGGTGGTGTGTTTGTTTTGTGTTTATTGTTCAAAAGACTGCAGGAATTTACCACCATATTCTGTAGAAGGGGACTAGAAGGGAAGGAGTGAGGGGTCTAGGCAGCTCCTCCTCTGTATTCTTTCCTATAAAATGACAGGGCACAGAGGGGGAGGTATAGTATGTGTGTAATTTTAGGGGTGTTTAGGTGTGTTTGGGGGTAAAAAGTGTGTGTTTGAATGTGTTTATGTGTGTGTTTGGATGTGTGTGTGTGTTGAGTGTGTTATTTATGTTATTTTTCAAGTTTCTACAACAATTGTAGATTTTTAAATTTTGTCGCCCAAAATTTTTCAGTGTAAATTTGGTCGAATGTGTTTTTGCCATTTTACTCAGAAAATATTTGTCGTACAGCAATAATGTATAGAAGTTAATATATTATATTTGATGTTGTCTATCTAATGGTGAAATCAGATTTAAAATATACCCTATAGTTTAGTAGGAAATCTAAGTTTTGTTGAAATTTTGTCAAAAAAACTAATATATTATTTTCTCAGTTACTAATTTACCAATTTCATTCTACTAGAGCTCAAAAGAACGGGCGTCTCCTCCTCTTTATTTACCATTCTATAGGTCTTTTACGTAAACCTCATAGTTTTTGAGTTATTTAACAAAACGTGATTTGTTAAAAAAAATCTAAGGGTCTCTCCTTGGAAATTTCATGAAAATTTTGACACCTCAGAATCTCATGAAAATTTATATATATAGGTTTTCAAGGATAAAGAACACGAATATAGACTCAATTTTATCATTACTATAATATTAAACACTATATAAACATTGTATTTTATTTTATTATATTTATTTATTTATTTATTTATTTATTTAATTTTTTTTTTTTTATTATATATACAGAAGGAAGGAAAATATTTATAGATACTAATATCTCTCTCTCTCTCTCACTGAAAGTGATGAGGAGGGAGGGAGGGACGCCGGGGTGTGGCAAAAATTCAGCGATCAGCAGGAAGTTTGAAATTCAATCCCGGGTGCCCGGAATAATTGCCGTTAGATCTGAATTTTGGATCGTTAGATTGGAGGTGGTGTAGAGCTTCAAAAGAGTCGTTAGATGCGAATTCGTTAGATCCAAATGCGTTAGATGAGAGTCTCCACTGTATAGTGGTTCTCAGGCTTGCTGAACGTGAATCTAGATTGGTATTGGTTTCACTGCTTACAATTTTTTTCTAATTGCTTGATTTTCATTTGCGTTTTATGAACTGATTTAGAAGCTTACTTCTTTTTAGTTCAGTTTGTTCATCCGCAGAAATGAATATGTTTAATTACAGAAAATTGAAATGTGGTATTACTTATGTAGAGGATCCCAAAATTAATAAAAACATTTCTTAAAGGTGCGAGGCATAGAAAAGGTTAGGAAGTTAGGAATCATTGGTGTAAACGAACCAAACTTACCTGACTAACACAACCTTAACCCCACGTGTGCCTCAGGGTGTGTTGGACCGTGGTGTGCTCACCTTCTTCAACTCACGCGCCGACGCCAGCTCAGGGGTGCGGCGGCGGGGCTACAAGTACTTGGACAACTGTAAGGTGGTGCCAATGATAGGAGGTGACGGTGCCATGTTCATTATACAGTACAATGACGGCACTTGTCACCGCCTTGCTGCCACACCTGACCCTCTCCACCCGGCATCCATTAACAGACAGGTGAACGATTACACTAAAGGCTTCTAGGGAGGGTGAATTAGTGGCTTATATTTCTTTATTTATCTTTTTTTATTTGTTTATTATTTTCTAAGATGGTTTGGCTACATAAATATAAGGACAGGAATAAACGGAGACTCTCTCTGAACACTTCCTAGAAACAGTCGTCATTCAGATAGATTCAAAGATGGAATTTAAAGTTTTCACACCCTATGGCCAGTCCCTTAATTTTTCTTATTTAACTTTTTTTTGTATTCATTTATTTTTTTTTTCGTAATGACAGAAATGGGTGACAATGCTGAACAACCACATCCGGTTCTCCACCCACTACGTCCAGCACGGCCTCAGCATCGACGATGAGGACGAGGATGGAGTGGAACGCACGGTCAAGCCACTCGGCTGCATGTCTGTATGTGCCAGGTTTGTCACGTCCTCTAGCCAGGCAGGTCAGGAACAGATGTTTAGATAGAGGCTCAGTGTGCTTAGTAGACTCTGCTTCTTCTTAGGTACTTACATGTAACTTTCTTGTGTGGGGATGATGTTTTAAAGGCAGGTTTAGATTATTAAGCTTTATAGATGCTAATATTGCTTATTAATGTGTGTGTTGGTGTGTTTATACAGCTCGAAGAAGGTGATGGAGGTTGCGAAAAGTACGAACGGTTTGATTATAAATAGCATATTTTAATTATGAGAAACTATTGTTTTTTTTCCATTTTACGAGCAGCGTACCCAGAAGGTTTTTGCTTTATTGCAAAACCCTTGACCTTCAGCTGTGTATATAATAAACAAATAAATAGATTAACAAGTGTAGTACAGTAGAACCTCATAGTACAAGTTTAATTCGTTCCATGACAGAGCTTGTATTGCTATTTACTCATTTTTACAAATCAATTTTTCCTGTTAAAATTAATTTAAATATAATTAATCTGTTCCAGTTCAAAAGATAATTTTTTATGGGTTTTTGAAACAGAAAAAGTGCACATCGTTGATATTTTTTTATCATATTAGCGTGCTAAGTCCACTATGCACACTTCTATACACCATGTTTTTTTATTATTTCCTTTTTCAACTATCATAATAAGCTTTTTTTCTTATCAGCACTATACTTTGCACTAACTTTCTTCAAACTCATGGCTAACACAATTAATTAGCACTGTTACTGTTGGTGGGAGTGCATGCGAGCTCAGTGCTGACTAGCTGCGGCTAATATGAAGCTTGCTCATACTGCGGATTTCCACTCGTATTTCAACACAAAAATACTCACAAGTCTCAGCTCGTAGCTCGTAAAGCAAGTTACTCGTATAACGGTGCACTCATACTGCGAGGCTCTACTGTTTATATATATATGTACATGAACTGTGGGGGAAAGTTGGACTAGATCATTTTCTTCATTTATTTTATATTATAGAAGTGTTGGTGTCATGTTATATAATGTTGTATGATGTGTATGGTTGTACAGCTCATTGTGTTGGGTGTTGTGTTCTGGATTAACTCATCATTCATCATTTTCTTAAGTCTGGCCAACACAACCTAACACAACCTAACCTATTTTTAACACATTGCTCTGTTTTGTATAACTGATGATGACATAATTATAACAACATTGAATAGGATTAACATAGACTTATTCATTCGTTATTATTATTCATTATCAGTTGATGGATAAGTAAAGAAAATGTCGAGAGATAAATTGATAGTCTATAATATCTATCAGTTATGTAGATTTATTATTGTCAATTCTCTAGGTGTATTTTTTTCTTTACTTCTCCAAAACTTCTTCTTTTTTCTTCCCCTCCCAAGAATGCAAATAACGAAAGCACCATATTCTTTTTATTTCATTTATTTATTTACTTTTTATTTATTTATTTATTATTTTTTTTATTCATTATTTTTTTAAACATTCAAACACCTAAAGCAAAAATAAAAAGCGCTTCTACGTCAATGTACAGAAAGTGACGTATTATACACAAACTCACCATCTGATCCATGGGGCCACACTTTGCAGGACGCCCTACAGACAGCCACGGCCCACCAACAGTTGATGGAGCAGCAGGTGGAGGAGCTGATGGCCACCTTAGCATCCCTGGAGCTGGTGGACCACTCTGAGCAAGGTGGAGTGCATCACATCATCAAGGTGAGACACGGAGGGAAGGATGGTGGAGGAAAGGTTTAGGGTGTGAGATGTATGTTAAGTAATAATATAACATTTTCTATAACCAAGTCCTGAAAATTACTCTTGGGGTTGTGTTGTGTGGTTTGTGATGCTGTGTTTACGTTTATCTTACAGAGGTTTTCCCTGCTGGCCGGAACAGCTCGTAACATGACCACCAGCCTCACCCACTGCTTCTCCCTCATGAAACAGCAAGAGGAGGTGAGCCGAGGAGAAAGATGAGACAAAATAATGGAAAAGGTGGTAGGGAAATTTAGGCTGAACAAGAGTACTGTATCCATTGAAAGAAGAGGAAGAACTTATGGAAACTTTACAGAATACAGTTATACTTCAGCCAAGTTTCCCTACTAACTTTTCCATACATATACAAGTGTAAGTGAAAACAGATGACAATAATATTAGCTATACTACTGTAGGTTGTAACTCGCTACTTTCCTCCAGGTGAGAGATTTACAATTACGTGAGGAGAGAGAGAAGGTGCGTGTGCTTGAGGAGTCCCTGAGAGTGTTGGCCACAGAGCACCATGACCTTGAGGAGTCTATAGCCTCCCACGTGTCCTCTAACGGGTCTTCCTTGTACAACACTCCGGCCAACTCCTACGTGTCGCTCCCTCGGCCTCGGAGATTCTTTGATGCTGTCAGTGAGGATGAGTTTTTTGATGCTTTCTCACAAGGTTTGTTGCTGTTGCTTATCACTCTCTTCTCTTCTATTCTCTTCTCTTGTTTTGTATTCTCGTGTCTTTTCTTTTCTTCACTTTTCTTCGCTTCACTTTGCTTGGCTTCGCTTTGCTTCTCTTCTTTTCTCTTTTCTCTTCTCTTCTCTTCTCTCTCCCTCTCTCTTATGCGTTAATTTGGATTTTATTATTATTGGTTTTCTTTCATTTCTTTTTCATTTTTGTAACTCGTCTCAGTTTTTTCATTTGTAGTATTTCCTTAATGGGTGTGTGTTTCACTGTATCTGCTTTAAATTTCATCACTCTTGCATATGTATATTGCATAAATCATTTTGAGTTCCTAAGTTTCGTAGTTTGTATCTTGGCTTGGACTTTGATGTGATATTTGAGTTAATCTGATAATTTTTTCCTTCTCATTTGGTTTGTAACTTTATGTCTTGCAGTATCTCAGTGGTGTGGTCTTTTCAGTGTAATCTGTCAAGGTAACTGCACAGTGTATTGTGTGTGTGTATAAATCTTAGTGCAAACAACATGTAACTTACTTACTTGAAGCTGCCTGGCTTTACGATTAGTTAGGTTAGTGTGTACTATTAACAAAGGTTTGATATTTATTATTTTTTTGCTGCCAAAGTATTCACACAAATATATTGAAGATGAACCACTAAGATGTGTTTGTTTCACTGTCCGGTTACAGATGATGGGAGCGGAGGGACCATAGTGAGTCTTCCATCGCCATGTGGAAGCGAATGTTCCACCAACACACTAGTCTCCTGCATGTCTTCCCTTCCGCTTGACCCCCAGTCCCCTCAGTCCCCTTCACGCCACCTCCCGGGTATCCCCAATTCCATCCCAGCGCCCGGCATGAACCCAGCCATCAGCCAGGTGGAGGGAGACACCTTCACTGTGCCTCCACCTCTCGCTGAGCTTGGATGGGACGCCTCAGCACACTGTGAGGCGGACAAAGGCACCAGAGCATCAAAAACACAAGCAAACTCGGTGGCAGGGACAGTGACCACCAGCCTTGCAAACAGTGCCTCGGGTTTGAGTAAGACGAGTTGCAGCTCTGGTGTGCTGGGCGACATGGACTCCCTTACTAAGTTATCTGGGTCAAGCAACACTCACAGTTCCATCACCGGCTCCTCCCATGGTGTGGAGACTCCGCTGGTTAGGACCTCAGACCTCAGTGACCACAGTGACGGCAGCGATGAGACCGTGACCAGTGAGTCCCGGCGATGCTCCAGGACCGAAGAGAAGTAAGTTGATCTGCTTGGCTCCGTTGGACTTCCTTACCCCATCCCTCCCTTACCCCCCTATCCTGAGAACTGTGTCTTGCTCAGTAGTTAGTTGTTTTTATATTTGTTCTTCCAGTTTCTTAAGTCGTGTGTTGGGTGTAGAAGTTTTCTTGTCGGTAGTTGAAGTTTGGGTACCGTGTTCAAAAAAGACCTGAATAGTTATTGTATAAAAGGTTACAGTGACTATGTATATGCAGGTATAGTTTTTTTTCTCATTTTATATCTATTTGAAACTGGTTAGTGTTTGTTTGCTTGATGTATGTGTATGTGTAAGTGTGTGACTCCATTCCATACCTGAAATAATACTTGTTCCATTATGAGTATCAGGAGTTCCTGGCATAAGCTATTACTGCATGGCTGTCTGTATGCATGGATGGACACCAGACAGACAGGAACGGGCTCCCAAAAGTATCCATGAACCAGCATCTTACAACCCCATGCATCACCTTGAGTTGGGTGCGACACGAGGCAGGTCAACCCAGCAATGGCCTGTCTGTGATGCCTTAAAGGGGGACAAAACCTCACCAACACCCACGCAGCTGTCTGAGTGTTGATGTAATGATGTAAACCTAACCTCACCACTATTACTGCTGCTGTTAATCACTATCTAAAAGGAGATAGCTAAGACAAGGTACAAGGTTATGGGAAATATTACTCTCCCGTCCCCCGCTGCACCTTGTTTTTTCATAAGAGAAGCTATTAATCACACTGCCAGATATTAATCATTACTTCCTCTGTTATTAGAATAGAGATGGTGATGATGGTGATCCGTTGTGGTGACGTAAGCAGTGATGGTGATGGTTTGTGTATGCATTTTGATCACACTTAAGTAGCTGCAGGAAGTGGGTGGTATAAATGCATGATGCTGCAGACAATTACAGGATGTTATAAGTCTTGGTGGTGACAGAATAAGACAAGTTCATAGTGTTTAAGAGTTTTGACTTCTTCCGTTATTTTTTTGTTTGGATTTAACTGCTTGGATTATGGAAAAAAATGCCAAATGAAGTCGTGTATTGTAAGATGTTGTTGTCTTTATTAATTGGACTTGATTTTAAGGGGTGTCTTACGTATTTTGACTTTATTTATTTTATTTTTATTTATTTATTTATTTTTTTTTTTTTTTTATCTTGCAGTGTTCATTAAAATCGTCAATATAAAGTGCAAGTTTGAGTTCAAAATTGAGTGTGTGGGTAACTTGAAAACCTTGATATTAGTGTTGTGTTCCGTGGCATTTTCTTCTGTATTCTAAGCAGATTAATTAGCATGAAAGTACTATATTGTTTTTCATCTATAAATATAAATCTATACGGATATTAAAGGAGAGTTACATATACAGTTTTTAAGACTAAGAATAAGGTTTGTGCCATTCAGAAAGTATTATTAGTATGTTCCTTGTGTGAGTCTCATACTACAATCTCATAAAGACCAGAAACTAAGGAGAAATATATAGAGTTAAGGAGAAATATATACAGTATTGAGAGTCTGATAATATAGCAATAGTCGTTCCAGTCTTGACAGTGCAAATAAAGAGTTTATATTATAGTATATTTAAACCATTATTTTTGTAAAGATTCAAAACATATATATATAGTCCTTTTTTTATTTTTATTTTATTGTCTAAGTCAAGTCTTACAGTTCCTAAAGAGAATATATACGTAAGTGCGCAGCTGGTTTGGTCATACTGTAGCTCTTTAGTACAGCATATAAGTGTTGATGGCAGCTGTATCAAACGGTGCTGCTGTGCAATAATACAGGAAACTTTTACGTGATAATTTATTCTCTGGCATGTGGAATTTTTTGCTCATTAATTTTTAAGGTTTTTAAAAATCTATAGATATAAACAAAATATATATCCGGCCTCTTGAGAGTTTGTATATATATATATATATATATATATATATATATATATTAGCATGTGTATTGTGCTGAATAAACTTTGTATTATTTGCTTGTTATTTTCACTGTCTTGATAATTAATACCATATGGATTGATTTTTCCTTCTGTGTTTGACTTGTGTGAGAGTGTGTCTGTGTTATTGTTTGTGTGTTTGTACGTAAATGTTCGTGTTTTGTTCTATCAGCCGTAGCAACATGCATGCAGTTAAAGAATGGATTGATTAAAGGGTGATGTGTTTAATGTGTCATGATGTTACAGATATAAAATGCAATGCTATGTGTACTCAAGAAAATATATATAAAGTCAGCGAGAGAGAGAGAGAGAGAGAGATATTCATTATTGCTGCTGTATATTGTCATTACTTATTCTTTTGATGTTAGGGATGAGAAGCCCCTGACAACACCAACACCACCACAACACCACAACAACAATACCACCAATAAACAGCGTAAATAACTTAATCAACAACAACTTTTTTGACTTTTTCGTAGAAAATGATTGGTAAAAAATAATTTTGACTTTCATAAATTACAATTGGCAACAATATTTTTGAATTTTCCTTTGACTATTTTTGGGAGCAACAGGTTAAATGGGTTTTTTATGATCTTGTTATTGATTTTATAACCACAAACCGGCCTTCCTTACCTGTAGAAAAATAATAAATCAAAATAATGAAAAAAACTAACAGCTTAAACCATTCTATTTAGTAATTATTTAGCAGAAAAAAGAAAAATATAGATAGTTAATAATTAGATGGAACAAAAAAGGAATATATATATATTGCTTAACGTTAGTATCAGAAGAAAAAGAAACCTTGTATATTACTACTAGGTAATAGGGTTAAAAGATATAGAAAAGAATAATTAAATACATACATATACATACATACATACATGACTGTTTTCCCGCTACTTTAGGTCCTCATTCAGTCTGGTGTCCTTGGGCGGCACGCGGTACAGCTCGCCTTACTTGGGTCCCCGTCGATGCTGGCGTTCCTGGGGACGGTAAGTACCCACCCACGCTGTTCATTAAGAAGGTCCCCTGTTAGTACCCTGTATGTAAGTAGGTGTAGTAAAAGTGTAAGTAGGTGTTAAGTGTAGTGAACCTGTGTAGTATTCGTTGGAGTGTGTGATTGTAAGTACAGTGGTCTAGCGCTCGGGTGAGCGAGCCTAGGGTCCCAGGTTCGAATCCCCGATATTCGCTGACCACTGACCACTTTTCATTCTTTGATATCACCGCCGAGTGGCCAAAGACTACCCAAATTGCTGCCATACTGTCCTCAGACGAGACACAACGTTATATGCATCTGAGGCTGTAGCAGCGATTAGCCTCGCACGTTCTCAACATATTCATGAGAGAACGTAAACATTTGAGGCGTCACTATAAAAAATCTGATAACCTACGCCAAATAACAGGCGAGGCAAATCCATCTGTGCCTCCATAAGCGTACTGGCGCCAACGGTTAATGATATAGAAAAAAGTCGAATAAGTGATAGTGTAGTATTGTATTCGTTGTATTGTGTGATTTAAGTATGTAAGTCGAGTAAGTGTAAATTTATATTGTGTATTTGGCGGCAAAACGAATCGATTAATTAGTATTCTTTATTCTTTTATTTAAAGTGATCGTATGATTCCCTCAAGTTAGGTAACGAAGACTATTATAGAGTTACGAAAGAGTGCTTCTTCTTCCACTAAGCCAGGGTCGAACTCTGAACCTCTTATATAGTTAGGTGTTGATTTCTCCATTCATTCATCTATTGATTCGTTATTTATCACTTCCTTCTGCCTTCATCTTTTACCTCATTCATTCACGCATTCATTGATACATTTTGTCGTTCATTGATTTTTTCATTCATTCATTCATATATTTGTTTCTTTATTCATTCCTTTTGTTGTTCATCCATTTTTTTTCATTCATTCAATCATTTGTTTCTTCATTCATTATTTCATGTCTTTCATCTTTTTTTTTTCAACCATTCTCTCCTCCATCCATTCATTCTATCGTTTGGTCTCAGCATCAGGTGAAGGATGAAGGTTGATAAGGAGACTTGAGGGGAGTTCGATCCTCTTCCCCAAGTTCCCCTTAAGTCTATAATATTCCTCAATCCTTCTCCCCTCACCCTCCTGAAGACCTCCCAGAATGCCCGGAAAGTTAACCCGTTGGCGCAGCAAAAGGAAACGCCATATTAAGGGGAATCAACAGAGGTGGCGTAGTACAAGGTTGTTGTTTTTTTACTCCCTGAAGAAAAGAAAATACGAAGAGATTTGTTTTTCTTTTCATTATTATATTTTTTTTATCATATTTTTACATGGTTGTGATTTAGACTTCGAATTTTGTTTGTTTTGTTTGACTCCTCCTCCTCCTCCTCCTCCTCCTCCTCCTGGCAAGATTACAGTACTTAGGTTAATACACATAATATTATAAGTAAAGGCCGTAGGGGTCATATTTGTGTTGGTAGTAGTGTTTCCTGACCTCTAAGATGTTGATAGTGGTGTGTGTGTGTGTGTGTGTGTGTGTGTGTGTGTGCCACCCGCTGGTTTATAGATTGCAGTTTTTTTTTCTTTCTCTCTCTCTCTCTCTCTCTCTCTCTCTCTCCTCTCTCTCTCTCCTCTCTCTCTCTCTCTCTCTCTCTCTCTCTCTCTCTCTCTCTCTCTCCTCTCTCTCTCTCTCTCTCTCTCTCGCTCTCTCTCTCTCTCTGACAAGTGACGTAACTAGTTTGATTTATGATTCACAACATTGAGAAAGAAAACGAGAGAATCACAATTTCTTTTTCTTTCCATCTTTATTTTTTTTAGGAGATCCTTTAAATCTCAAACGAAGGAGACAGATAAAGGGAACTAACGTGAGAAGAATCCCAAATAACCTGTAATGGCGAAAGTCCTTTTTATGGTAATGAAGGGCAGCTACTTATGGCAACACTGTCCTATGAATACGAAGAAGGTGTTATATATCTGTCTTCCCTGTTTGTATGTTCGTCTGTGTGTGTTTGTCTGTTTGTACAAAGGAAGAACAGACAGTAACACTCCTACTGGACCTAACGAGGCTATCCGTGTTGCTACATTCTACTACTAAACCTACATGCTATATACACAAGGGAAGCTAAGTGGAAGGCTCCTCCCCACGCTTATCAATATCTTTTTTTTTTTTAGTATGGTGACCAGAATTAAGTGCAATGTTGTAGATGAGGGCGTATAAGTGCATTAAATAGTGTAAGAATAACTTTTTTTCAGATATATACTCACAAGTTCTTCCAATAAACCCGACTTGTTTGTTAGCGGTCTTAACAACATCGTTACTAATAGTTACCCCTAAGTCTTGTTCATGGTTAACCTTGGAAAGCTCAGAGCCATTCATTTTGTTTATTTGGAGTAATGGTAAAATTGTTTCCAATATACAAAATTTACATGTATCAATATTAAATTTCATCTACCACTTGTCTGACCAACTGACTCTGATGTTGAGGCTGGATTGTAATTGTATATTCACGGCGGGTGTTGTTACTCTACCCGTGATTGTCTTGTACTCGCTTGATTGTTCTGATGAATAATTACGGGAGAGAGAGAGAGAGAGAGAGAGAGAGAGAGAGAGAGAGAGAGAGAGAGAGAGAGAGAGAGAGAGAGAGAGAGGAACGGAAACTGGCGAGGATTCGAGGACGCTTCGAGAGATATTTGTGTAAGGGGTGTGGTAAGAGAGAGAGAGAGAGAGAGAGAGAGAGAGAGAGAGAGAGAGAGAGAGAGAGAGAGAGCGAGAGATGTGGGATGGGCGTGAATGGATGGTGGTGGCGTCGGTAGCAGTGAGGGCTGAGGAGGCAAAGGCTGGGTCGGCGCGGGCGCTGAACGAGGCGAGGCGGTGGCCGGTCGGGGGTCGTCCGCGTGAAGTCAGTCCAAACAACGTCACTCAGTTTGCATATAGCCGTGAGAGGGGTCACACGTTCTCCCCGTGAGTGTCCGTGTGTGTTACGCCGCCGTCACTGGTACATCTTTTAACCTGGGCGTGGCGTGGGCTTGTAGGTGTTACTAGCGTGGCGGTGAAGGGTGATAGAGGCTGGACCGCGGCGCTTCGTGTGTTCATAAAGGTGGAGATTCTTTCGCTTCCGTGCTGCTCCCGCCCTTAACCTGCTGAAACCGCTTACCTCCACCCGCCTCCTGCTCTCCCACACGTGTGACGGGGCAGACCAACGCCTCACCGCCATGTAACACCCGAGGGAATAAGCGTAATGTATTGTAACATGTGAAGGATCGATTTTCAGGTCAAAATTCCGTCCCACTCGTGCATACGTACCGAGGTGAACGACCACTACGAAGCACGGCCCTAAACTAACACCTGAGGCTCTCGTGCACATGTGACGCTGTGTGTGTGTGTATGTGTGCGTGTGTGTGTGCGTGTGTGCGTACATTTTCCTATGGTTATTCTCTCCTTTCCTTTCTTCCTTTCTTTGTCTGTCTTTGTTTCATATTTTACTCAAGTGAGAGGAAGGAAGAGGAGGAGGAGGAGGAGGAAGAGGTCAAGGGCTGAACGTAATATTTTAGAATTCGTCAGCTGCTGCTTTTCCATAAAACATCGAGTTGAAAGAAAAAAAATAAGTTTGGGAATCATTTCAATATTCTGGATTCAGCCTGAGACCAGGAAAATTTTGACGCCATGGCAACAAGAAGGAAAATTTAGTGAAAACAAGTTAGGATTTACAATATATGAATTTTATACTTTATTCCCTTACTGTTACCTAATTTGCTTATAGTGTACTGTTTAAGAAGGCTAATAAGGAGATCAAAAAAATAAATTACATAGATGCTTATTCATTTCAAAATTTTAAAATGTATAGGGTGGTAAGAAGATAAAAAAAAAGTTATCTTATTCATTTCATCATTTTTGGTTTCTTTTCTACCTTAAAAGGGTACCGGCCAAAGGCAAACAAAAATAATTAGTTAATATCTATAGGGTGATGTAAAGGGTGATTACATTGATTACGTAAAGTCAATACAATTCTTCACGTGAAATATTACCATTAGAGGTATATAACTTTGATCTTTTTTTTGTATATATTTATTTTTTCATTTTCCGGTAATTTGAGTTTCGTGTTGAAGGGAAACCACTTTATTTTGGCAACACTGCTGCTGTGGACTCAGTAATGAGGTGCAAAGGTCGGCGTAAATTCTGAATACGAACGTAAATGTAACTCATAAATGTAACTTGCAACTAACAGGTAAAGGTTAATCTCTCTCTCTCTCTCTCTCTCTCTCTCTCTCTCTCTCTCTCTCTCTCTCTCTCTCTCTCTCTCTCTCTCTCTCTCTCTCTCTCTCTCTCTCTCTCTTTTTTCTCACTATGAAGTTTTCTCGAGGCTAAAGCATGAATAGAGAGAGAGAGAGAGAGAGAGAGAGAGAGTCTGAAAGCGTTAACTCCAGCACGCCACTGGAAAATACGAGCCATTAAGTGCTAGATCCTTGTAGTGTTGCTTAAGAGTTTTCACCTTAAGGCACATTAGAGGAAGAAGGAGATGACGAGAAGGAGGAACAAGAAGAAGAGGAGGAGGAGGAAGAAGAAGAAGAAGAAGTAGGGCAAGAAACTAGGTTAATATTAGTGCACTGAATTAATGATATACACTAATAGCAATTAATATATACCAAACGACTGATTGATTGAATTAAAGTGTAAGTGTATGTATTTACCAGTGTATACGACGAGCTCTATAAAGTTAGTGTATGTATAAGTTGAGGTTGAAAGTTATAATGGTCCACCGCCTTTACTGTATAACCTTGAACTATCACAGACAAGATCATAGCGAGTGGAGGTTTAATAGGCAGTGTTGAAAGCTATTTTTAGTACGTTTTTATGGAACTCAGGTGAAAATGTAGCGTTAATGATGAATTAGCAAAGGGTTGTTGTACGTACGTCACCCATCCATCTACCCACTCACTCTCTCTCTCTCTCTCTCTCTCTCTCTCTCTCTCTCTCTCTCTCTCTCTCTCTCTCTCTCTCTCTCTCTCTCTCTCTCTCTCTCTCTCTCTCTCTCACTTTTTCGCTCCAGTAAACTTTAATTCCTACGAGTCCCTGAAGGAATGATTGGTTGGTAGCTCGCAAGACGATGTTCATTTGTCTTTTTTGTTTTGGTTTTTGAAAATGGTTTACTGGTTGAAAATTGCCAAGGTTTGTGCGTTTAATTTATTTGTTGATTGTATGTAAAGGAATATTTGTAACATGGAAAGTGGATTTTTTTCTCTTCTTGTATGTGAAGGAAGATTAATAGAAAGAATGTTATGTTTTGTTTTCTTTTTATTTCGTTATGTAGACTTTTCCTTCCCCCTTTCCTTTTTTTTCTTTCTTCTTTCCACATAGTCACAACAAATATCCACTCACTTTCCTCGCTTTGGAAAATTTAATCTCAGCGAGTGGCAGAGCGTCGAGTTTTGTGCCACACTGATCATGTATATAGACCTGCGGATGTGTGATTTCTGAAGGGAAGGAAGGAGGGAAGGAAGACTCTCGGGGACTACACATTTTTAATAGGATACTG
>JAPQNM010000025.1:8190778-8194894 GCA_029783475.1 Metacarcinus magister
TCCTCTCTCTCTCTCTCTCCTCTCTCTCTCTCTCTCGTCTCTCGTCTCTCCTCTCTCTCTACCTCTCTCTCTCTCTCAGTGTTTTAAAATCTCTTATCTTATGGCAAGAATTCAAAAACTTTATCTTCTTCATAAAACTCTTTGCAAGGAATATTTTTTATCTCTCCTCTATCTCTTTCAATTTCTCTCACTAATCCACTTATTTTAACATCAACTTGAGACACTATTCTATTTATTTCACTTTATAATTAAATTATTTTATGTCATATTGATGTTACACGTAGACTTAGTTCTCTCTCTTTCTTTCGTTTTCTCTCTCTGTTTTTTTCTCTCTCTTCCATCTTTTTTCATCAACACATACATACGTTTGTCATTTTTTTATTATTATTATTTTAGCATTTTTTGTATAGCATTTTCTCTATGTTAAAGTCAGTTATATATTCAACATCTTTCTCACATCTGCCTCTTTGCGACACGTTTGTATCACTATCCTATATTAACATTTATATTCTTTTTCTTAATGTTTAATTTGAAATAGTGTAATTCTGTTATTTTTTCTTCCTTTATATGGATTGAGTTTAATTTTTTTTCATGATTTACGTTACTATTACACTTTATAATCTGCATCCAATTTTCTCTCTCCTTAGTTATAATTAGTTAGGTTCAGGTTACGTCTCATTAATTCCAAGAGAAGAGTAAGATTTAACTTTATATAAACACATTGTCTTTTCTTCATTTTTTTTTCATTTCATTACATTTTTTTCTTCTTCTTCTTCTCTTCTTCTTCTCTTTGCTTCCTCACATTCCTCGCCTCACAAGACTCATTCACTACGAGATATCTTTCATGCCTCGAATATTTTGCTCTTGTCACACACACCTCCTCCTCTCTCTTCTTTTCTTCTTCTTCTTCTTCTTCTTTCTAATTGTCTTTTTACTTCTACTTCTACTTTTTTTTTCTTTCAAACTCACTTAAAAGAACCACGCCATCTTTAAAAAAAAATTTGTGCCCTCTCTCTCTCCTCTCCTCCTCTCTCTCTCTCTCTCTCTCTCGTCTCTCTCTCGTCTCCTCTCTCCTCTCTCCTCTCTCTCTCTCTGTCCTCTCCTCTCTCTCTCTCTCTCTCTCTCTCTCTCCTCCTCCTCTCCTCTCTCTCTCTCTCATCTCCTCTCTCCTCCATCATCTCTCTCGTCTCTCTCTTAAGGTTGGGTAAAAGGAAATGAGTGATAGCTTGAGTGATAGCTTTGAAGAGAGAGAGACGAGAGAGTGAGAGAGTAGAGAGGGAGGAGGAGATGAGAGAGAGAGAGATAGAGAGGGAGAGAGATGAGAGAGAGAAGGTAGAGGAGAGAGACAAGGTGATTCGATCTTATTTGAACTTCCCCTGACGTCCACGTGGGAATCGTATATTGCATAACGACTAACAATTAACTTTTTTCTAAGTGGGGGGCTTGAGGAGGGTTGACAATCTCCTCACCTCTCTAAACTATTACAGTAAGCGACACAGCCAAACCTTTCAAGTTAATATATTCCATAATTCTCCATACCTCTTCAATCTTAGTGCTCTCTTTCTCTACGCCCTCCGCATACATGTGTCCTAATTCGTCGTCAGCCTCAGAGCACAACGTGTTCCTCTCTCTTGCACGTCACTGCTCAAAAATGACTCATATTTCTCGCACTCTCGTCGCATCTTCCATGTCCTCCACAGGACAATTCTTAACTCGTCTGTTACTCTCTTCTTCTCTCCTCATCCAAGTCTCCAGTAGTACAGAGCCATTTATTGTCTAACTCTCTCTCTCATCCACCTACAGTCGTCTCTGCATCCGACTCTGTTCGGACTTGGCGAAGCTTTCTCTCGCATCTCTCTCCGTGCCTCCCCTCCTCTTTCTCCGCCTCAGCCCCTCCCACCTCCTCCTAGTCGGTTTCCAACAGCATAGCGATCCGTAAACCCATCGCAAACCTCAACTCCAATCTACCCCTCCCAAAACACCTCCAATCTAGCCAATCTCCATGCTCCCTTGTTGAACTGTCACGCTCGTTGTCGTAATAAATTCCTCAAATCCAGCCGTCCTCTCCTCTTAACAAACCAGGTTCTCTCCCGGCGTTAGCGCGGTCCTTGTTCATCTCGGCTCTCAACCAGCATCTCAACATCTCCTCTCTCTCCCTCCGAGCGTACGAATCATCTGCGCGATCGTCACGACTCTCCTCCTCGTCTCGAAAAAGCACCTAATTTTGATCAGGTCATCTATCTCTTTTGCTTTCTTCATAAGGACATCCTAGTAATGGATCCCTCCTGCTATCTCTCCTCTTCTCACACTCGCATCCTCTCTCTCAGAATCACTCTTCACATCCCTCCTCCTCGCACATACTTCATCTCCTCTTCTCCTTCTCTTCTTTTCATGCATCTCTCTCCTTCTCCCCAGGGACGCTACAGCCAGTCGTCTCCAACGATCTCTCTCCTCTCTTACATCTCTCAACCAACAATACTTCACACACTCCATCAGTCATTATTAATCTTCAATATACGCTTTTATTCCTCCTTGTCTTTTTATACCTTTCCTACATCTTCCGCCTCCACTTCCTCCTCTTTGCTCTCCCTTCCTCTCCATCTTCCCTCTTACTGTGTTTATTCACATTCCTTTGCTTCATGCCCTTCCTCTTTCCTCTTACCATTCCTCCTCACTCCTCCTCCTGCGCTCCCCTCCTCTCCTCGCTCTTCGTTAACACTCCCTCGCTTTATTATCGACCTATTAGCCTGACGTCGTTGTATGTAAATTATATGGAGATGATGACTCATCAAGGTCGCGAAAAATGGTTATATTGAATCTAAAATTCTTCGGAGAACACACAATTACAAAAATGATACTGCTACAAACATAGATTATTCCTATCCAAAGGTTCCAAAATCCCAGGCCTTCCTCCCTCTCCGATCTCCTTGCCTCCCTCCTCCTACTCGTGGCGTGCACTCTCCTCCTCACTCCTCACATACTGCCTCCCTCCTCCTGCCCTCCCCTCTCTCATCTCCCTCCCTCCTTAGTATCCGTAATCACCCATGTGACCTCATTGTAATTGAAAAGAAGGAGCCACCTCGTGTGCTCCACTTTTAGAACTTAACGTGGTAAACTTGAATAAAAACACATTTTTGACAAGAGTCGGTATGGAATGGAGACTCAGTCGCTTATTGTAAGAGTTGATAACACTGTGACTGAAACTGGAAATGAACACTTCTTGACACATAACTGACAATTAAACGTGTGACCGGTGACATGACTGGACTGACTGACTATGTACTGATAAAGCAGTGACTGACTGAATGACTGATTAACAAACTGATTGACTGAAACTTAACAACACACCAACCTTGACGACTGAATGAAACTCTCAGACATGCGAATTGTACCTATCACTCATTCACAAACTGACCTTAACTGAACCAATAACAAATAAGTCTGACACTGGAAAGAACTTGGGGGTAGCGGAGAGGAGGAGAGAGAAGAGAGAGAAGCAGAGAGAGAGGAGAGAGAGAGAGAGAGAGAGAGAGAGAGAGATAGAGAGAGAGGAGACAGAGTATGACAGGAAGTAGGAGGGAAGGTAGAAAAAAAATAAAATGCAATAATAGGAAGTGACGTGTAAGTGATGCAGAAAACAAGGGTATGAGATGAGATAGAGAGTACAAGAGAGGATGAGTAGAGAAGAGAGAACGAGAGAGAGAGAGAGCGAGAGAGGAGAGAGATAGAAGAGAATAGGATGAAAACATGAATATGGAGAAAAATGAGGTTAGAGAGGTTGAGGGAGGGCAGGGAGGAGAAAACGATAAGGTTGATGGAAACCTAAACGGGTGTTGCTGTTCCCCCCAACCGTTGTCTCTCAGTAAACACGGAGATGATTGCTGATGCTGATGATTATAGTGAGAGGATGCAGGAGAAAGGAGGAGGAGGAGGAGGCAAATCTTAAGAATGGAAGGAGCGGAAGGGAGGAAAGCTGTATGTGCAGTTTCAAGGACCGTATGAAGTGATAAAGGATCCAGAAGGTGCCGTTCACTTGGAGATAGCACAGGGAAGTTGCTCAAGAAAGTCCTAGACAATGTAAATCGATTAAAGTTGTGGCTAGAGCCAAATTAGATA
>JAPQNM010000025.1:8204994-8212494 GCA_029783475.1 Metacarcinus magister
TATTAAGTTTCATTTTACTGCGTAATTATTAGCTATAGAAAAAATATTCATAATATCAGTTGTACAGTTTAATTAGGTGTATCAGATGCTGCAATGATATTTCCAATATCTCTAATAGCTTTCGAGAAAATGAGAAGAAAAATTATATTGATATAGAAATATTAAGTTTCATTTTACTGAGTAATTATTAATCATAGAACAAATATTCATAATGACAGTTTTACAGTTTAATTAGGTCTATCAGATGCTGCAGTGATATTTCCAATATCTCTAATAGCTTTCGAGAAAATGAGGAGGAAATTTAGTTTTTATATAAATATTAAGTTTCATTTTACTGCGTAATTATTAGTCATAGAACAAACATTCATAATGACAGTTGTACAGTTTAATTAGGTGTATCAGATGCTGCAATCATATTTCCAATATCACTAATAGCTTTCGGGAAAATGAGTAGGAAAGTCATGTTTTTATATAAATATTAAGTTTCATTTTACTGCGTAATTATTAGTCATAGAACAAATATTCATAATCTCAGTTGTACAGTTTAATTAGGTGTATCAGATGCTGCAATGATATTTCCAATATCACTAATAGCTTTCGAGAAAATGAGGAGGAAAGTCATGTTTTTAAATAAATATTAAGTTTAATTTTACTGCGTAATTGTTAGTCATAGAACAAATATTTATAATGACAGTTGTACAGTTTAATTAGGTGTATCAGATGATGCAATGATATTTCCAATATCTCTAATAGCTTTCGGGAAAATGAGGAGGAAATTCATGTTTTTAAATAAATATTAAGTTTCATTTTACTGCGTAATTATTAGTCATAGAAAAAATATTCATAATATCAGTTGTACAGTTTAATTAGGTCTATCAGATGCTGCAATTATATTTCCAATATCTCTAATAGCTTTCGAGAAAATGAGGAGGAAAGTCATGTTTTTAAATAAATATTAAGTTTCATTTTACTGCGTAGTTATTAGTCATAGAACAAATATTTATAATATCAGTTGTACAGTTTAATTAGGTCTATCAGATGCTGCAATTATATTTCCAATATCTCTAATAGCTTTCGAGAAAATGACGAGGAAATTCATGTTTTTATATAAAAATACGGTTTTATTTTACTGTGTAATTATTAGTCATAGAACAAATATTCATAATATCAGTTGTACAGTTGAATTAGGTGTATCAGATGATGCAATGATATTTCCAATATCTCTAATAGCTTTCGAGAAAACGAGGAAGAAAGTAATTTAAAAAAAAGTAAAATTCAGTATTTATTAGTACTAGTGAAAATATTCATAATGACAGTAGTAGATTTTAATTAGGTCTATCAGATGCTGCAATGATATTTCCAATATCTCTAATAGCTTGCGAGAAAATGAGGAGGAATGTCATGTTTTTATATAAATATATAGTTTCATTTTACTGCGTAATTATTAGTCATAGAACAAATATTCATAATTTCAGTTTTACAGTTTGATTTGGTCTATCAGATGCTTCAGTGATATTTCCAATATCTCTAATAGCTTTAAAGAAAATGAGGAGGAAATTTTGTTTTTATATAAATATTAAGTTTCATTTTACTGCGTAATTGTTAGTCATAGAACAAATATTCATAATGAGAGTTGTACAGTTTTATTAGGTCTATCAGATGCTTCAATGATATTTCCAATATCTCTAATAGCTTTCGAGAAAATGAGGAGGAAAATCATGTTTTTATATAAATATTAAGTTTCATTTTACTGCGTAATTATTAGCCATAGAACAAATATTCATAATATCAGTTGTACAGTTTAATTAGGTGTATCAGATGCTGCAATGATATTTCCAATATCTCTAATAGCTTTCGAGAAAATGAGAAGAAAAATTATGTTGATATAGAAATATTAAGTTTCATTTTACTGAGTAATTATTAGTCATAGAACAAATATTCATAATGACAGTTGTACAGTTTAATTAGGTGTATCAGACGCTGTAATGATATTTCCAATATCTCTAATAGCTTTCGAGAAAATTAGGAGGAAAGTCATGTTTTTATATAAATATAAAGTTTCATTTTACTGCGTAATTATTAGTCATAGAACAAATATTCATAATTTCAGTTTTACAGTTTAATTAGGTCTATCAGATGCTGCAGTGATATTTCCAATATCTCTAATAGCTTTCGAGAAAATGAGGAGGAAATTTTGTTTTTATATAAATATTAAATTTTATTTTACTGCGTAATTATTAGTCATAGAACAAATATTCATAATGACAGTTGTACAGTTTAATTAGGTGTATCAGATGCTGCAATCATATTTCCAATATCTCTAATAGCTTTCGGGAAAATGAGGAGGAAAGTCATGTTTTTATATAAATATTAAGTTTATTTTACTGCGTAATTATTAGTCATAGAACAAATATTCATAATCACAGTTGTACAGTTTAATTAGGTGTATCAGATGCTGCAATGATATTTCCAATATCTCTAATAGCTTTCGAGAAAATGAGGAGGAAAGTCATGTTTTTAAATAAATATTAAGTTTAATTTTACTGCGTAATTGTTAGTCATAGAACAAATATTTATAATGACAGTTGTACAGTTTAATTAGGTGTATCAGATGCTGCAATGATATTTCCAATATCTCTAATAGCTTTCGGGAAAATGAGGAGGAAATTCATGTTTTTAAATAAATATTAAGTTTCATTTTACTGCGTAATTATTAGTCATAGAAAAAATATTCATAATATCAGTTGTACAGTTTAATTAGGTGTATCAGCTGTTGCAATGATATTTCCAATATCTCTAATAGCTTTCGAGAAAATGAGGAGGAAAGTCGTGTTTTTAAATAAATATTAAGTTTCATTTTACTGCGTAATTATTAGTCATAGAACAAATATTTCATAATATCAGTTGTACAGTTTAATTAGGTCTATCAGATGCTGCAATTATATTTCCAATATCTCTAATAGCTTTCGAGAAAATGACGAGGAAAATCATGTTTTTATATAAAAATACGGTTTTATTTTACTGTGTAATTATTAGTCATAGAACAAATATTCATAATATCAGTTGTACAGTTGAATTAGGTGTATCAGATGATGCAATGATATTTCCAATATCTCTAATAGCTTTCGAGAAAACGAGGAAGAAAGTAATTTAAAAAAAAGTAAAATTCAGTATTTATTAGTACTAGTGAAAATATTCATAATGACAGTAGTAGATTTTAATCAGGTCTATCAGATGCTGCAATGATATTTCCAATATCTCTAATAGCTTGCGAGAAAATGAGGAGGAATGTCATGTTTTTTATATAAATATATAGTTTCATTTTACTGCGTAATTATTAGTCATAGAACAAATATTCATAATGTCAGTTTTACAGTTTAATTAGGTCTATCAGATGCTGCAGTGATATTTCCAATATCTCTAATAGCTTTCGAGAAAATGAGGAGGAAAATCATGTTTTTATATAAATATTAAGTTTCATTTTACTGCGTAATTATTAGTCATAGAACAAATATTCATAATGACAGTTGTACAGTTTAATTAAGTGTATCAGATGCTGCAATGATATTTCCAATATCTCTAATAGCTTTCGAGAAAATAAAGAGGAAAATCATGTTTTTATATAAATATTAAGTTTCATTTTACTGCGTAATTATTAGCCATAGAACAAATATTCATAATATCAGTTGTACAGTTTAATTAGGTGTATCAGATGCTGCAATGATATTTCCAATATCTCTAATAGCTTTCGAGAAAATGAGAAGAAAAATTATGTTGATAGAGAAATATTAAGTTTCATTTTACTGAGTAATTATTAGTCATAGAACAAATATTCATAATGACAGTTGTACAGTTTAATTAGGTGTATCAGACGCTGTAATGATATTTCCAATATCTCTAATAGCTTTCGAGAAAATTAGGAGGAAAGTAATGTTTTTATATAAATATAAAGTTTAATTTTACTGCGTAATTATTAGTCATAGAACAAATATTCATAATTTCAGTTTTACAGTTTAATTTGGTCTATCAGATGCTTCAGTGATATTTCCAATATCTCTAATAGCTTTCGAGAAAATGAGGAGGAAATTTTGTTTTTATATAAATATTAAGTTTCATTTTACTGCGTAATTATTAGTCATAGAACAAATATTCATAATGACAGTTGTACAGTTTAATTAGGTGTGTCAGATGCTGCAATCATATTTCCAATATCTCTAATAGCTTTCGGGAAAATGAGTAGGAAATTCATGTTTTTATATAAATATTAAGTTTCATTTTACTGCGTAATTATTAGTCATAAAACAAATATTCATAATCACAGTTGTACAGTTTAATTAGGTGTATCAGATGCTGCAATGATATTTCCAATATCTCTAATAGCTTTCGAGAAAATGAGGAGGAAAATAATGTTTTTATATAAATATTAAGTTTCATTTTACTGCGTAATTATTAGCCATAGAACAAATATTCATAATATCAGTTGTACAGTTAAATTAGGTGTATCAGATGCTGCAATGATATTTCCAATATCTCTAATAGCTTTCGGGAAAATGAGGAGGAAAGTCATGTTTTATATATATATATATTAAGTTTCATTTTACTGCGTAATTATTAGTCATAGAACAAATATTCATAATGACAGTTGTACAGTTTAATTAGGTCTATCAGATGCTGCAATGATATTTCCAATATCTCTAATAGCTTTGGGGAAAATGAGAAGGAAATTCATGTTTTTATATAAATATTAAGTTTCATTTTACTGCGTAATTATTAGTCATAAAACAAATATTCATAATGACAGTTGTACAGTTTAATTAGGTGTATCAGATGTTGCAATGATATTTCCAATATTTCCAATATTTTCAATATCCAATATCTAATGCTAGCTAGAAGAGCCCGTCGCTGACGGCTGACGGAGCGACGGTTATATATTGCTGCCGGCGGTGTTGCCAAACCGCAGTTATCGTACCGTAAAATTATCTATTGAATATCACATAAATACTCATAAGAACGGTAATTCTGATACATAAGACAATAGAAATTTGTAAATAATGATAAAAGTTGTTACACTGGCCTATACATCATATGTATATGCATGGGAATGATATAAAGATCTTGTCACAGACGTCGTGCCGCAAACACAGGAGAGGGAGACGCTGCTGGCAAATATGGTGTGCCGCAAGAACTGAATGGGTTAATGATAAAAATAAATATTAATGATAAAAATAAATAATAATGATAAAAATAAATATTAATGATAAAAATAAATATTAATGATAAAAATAAATATTAATGATAAAAATAAATATTAATGATTTCATTGAAATGTTCAAGATAATCAAAGGATTCGATAATATCAATACAGAAGATTACATTACTTTTGATTGATCAAATATAACAAGAAGACATCATTCTTTTAAGATTACTGGTAAAAGATTCACATCAAACAAAGCCAAGCACTTCTTTTTCAATCGGATCGTTAACGTTTGGAACTCCCTGCCCGCCAATGTCGTCGACAGTAAAACAATTACTACGATCAAAAATAGACTTGACAAATATTTAGAAGCCAATCCACAACTAAAATACTATCCGTTAACGTAGCAAACTTTGAGTAAGTTCATCCTGATGTACCTAACTTACGAAATGTCGATTCAAAAGACGTCGCTAGTGGCCTGACATCGCTTGCCAGGAAGTAGTGGTAGCAGTAGTGGTAGTGACAGTCTGGTCTTGGTTGGCCTTCCTTTCCCTGCCAGCCATGGCTGGGGAGAGAAGCCTTCACCCTTACTATCCTGTATCCTTCACTCTAGACTAGATAGTGTAGTCTCACAAACAGCCTCCTAAGGGCCAGCAGGCCTGTTGTTGTTTGTTCTTCCTATGTGTTCCTATGTGTTCCTTTCTTCTATCAGCAATTCAGGAGAGGTAGAAATTCCATGTTAAGAAAAGACGGAGAGGTAGAATTAAGGAAGACAAGGAGGAAGAGAAAGAGGAGATAGGATAAAGAGAAGGAGGAGGAGGTGGTGATGATGGTGGCAAAGTGGTGGTGGTGGTGGTGGTGGTGGTGGTGGTGGTGGTGGTGGTGGTGGTAACAGCTGTGAGAATATTGTTGAAAACCATAAAAAGTTTTGATTGAGAACAACAACACACACACATAGAGAGAGAGAGAGAGAGAGAGAGAGAGAGAGAGAGAGAGAGAGAGAGAGAGAGAGAGAGAGAGAGAGAGAGAGAGAGAGAGAGAGAGAGAGAGAGAGAGAGAGAGAGTCAACTAGATCACGTTTTTTTAGTTGATGGAAAGTAAACAGAAGGAAGAAAAAGAGAAAATTAAGGAAGGAAGGAGAGAAAGAAAGGAGGAAGGAAGGAAGGAAGGAAGGGAGGGAGGGAGAAAGCAAGTGATGGAAGAAAGAAGGAAAGAAGAGAGGAAAGAAGGAAGAGAGGACAGGAAGTAATACAGTAGGGAAGGAATGAAAGAAGGGAGAAAATGAAGGAAGGAAGGAAGGAAAGAAGGGAAGGAATCAAAGGAAACAATCCCCTTGAACATTAGGAGACAGAGTAACGCATCTTGGCATTGATCCTCTTACTAAGGAAGCTAATCTGTCCCACGAGGATGGAAAGGAAGACGTGAGGAAGGAAGGAAGGAAGGAAGGAGAGACGTAGGAGAAGGAAGGAGAGACATGAGATAAAGAAGGAAGGCAAGAGTTTTAAAAAATTAGAATAGAAAAGAAAGTAAAATATTCATAACACTAAAAAAAAAAAAATATTCTCAGCATCTGAATTTAGTTATAAGAAATCATGTTCGACTTGACGTGATTGAAATATTTTTTTTTCAAACTCGTCTTTACCCTAAAAGAAATATAATCACTTGAATTTCACTGCTATATTTAGAAGGAAAAAAATATAGCTGGTATTCGTATTTGAGCCAAAAATAGGATTGGTATTTGATTTTACACTGGAAAAAAAAAAATGTTTCGTCATTAATTTCTTGATTACATGAATTTGGAGTAAATATTAATACTAAAAGGACGATGCCCCTTCTATTAAGGTAAAAAACATGAATATTAGTAAGGGGGAGAGAGAGAGAGAGAGAGAGAGAGAGAGAGAGAGAGAGAGAGAGAGAGAGAGAGAGAGAGAGAGAGAGAGAGAGAGAGAGAGAGAGAGAAGCAGGTGAGGGGAAATTAAATCACTGGGAAGGAAATGAGTTGTAAAGACTGAAGGAAGACTAGAAGATGAACCGGAAATAGAGAAAATTACTGATTGAGAGAGAGAGAGAGAGAGAGAGAGAGAGAGAGAGAGAGAGAGAGAGAGAGAGAGAGAGAGAGAGCGAGAGAGAGGCTTTTACCAATATCTGTACTAATGAAAAAATCAAAGGAAACTGGAATTAATGGTTTTTAAAAATTGAACGAATGACATTATTATTATTATTATTATTATTATTATTATTATTATTATTATTATTATTATTATTATTATTATTATTATTATTATTATTATCATCATCATTTCCAT
>JAPQNM010000025.1:8217494-8239994 GCA_029783475.1 Metacarcinus magister
AGGGATAGATAAGAAGAAATAGATATAGATAAAAGAGGGAAATGGAAGAGGTGTGGGCTTGTGACGGTGAAAGAGGAGGATGAAGAAGAGGAGGAGGAGGAGGAGGAGGAGGAGGAGGAGGTTAAAAGGAAGTCTAAATGGCTTTCAATCACGGTCTTGAATCTAAATTGCGGTGAAAATGAGTCTGTTATTGGCGTGTGTGTGTGTGTGTGTGTGTGTGTGTGTGTGTGTGTGTGTGTGTGTGTGTTTTTCATTTTTCTTCATGTTTCTTCTTATTCATTATTTTCTCCTCCTCCTCCTCCTCTTCTTCCTTCCTACTCCTACTCCTCCTCTTCTTCCTTCCTACTCCTACTCCTCCTCTTCTTCCTTCCTCTTCTTCATATATTATCATTATTATTATTATATTACTACCATTATCATCATTATTAGTATTCTCTCTCTCTCTCTCTCTCTCTCTCTCTCTCTCTCTCTCTCTCTCTCTCTCTCTCTCTCTCTCTCTCTCTCTCTCTCTCTCTCTCTCTCTCTCTCTCTCTCGTTCAAACTCTCCCAAACTCTCCAATATTGTCTCCTGTACGACATTTCCAACCAGCTGTGGTGGCGGCAGCGGCAGCAGCAGGTGGCGGGGATGGCGGACGTACGATGTTTAGTTAAGGAGCATACTCAAGTTATACTAAGTTTCATCCTTTCTTCCCCTCTTCTCCTCCCTCATAACATAATCTTCCCTCCTTACCTTCACTCCCTTCCTCTCACATCTTCTCTTCTCGTCTCGCTCTCTTTCTCCATTCAACGCCAGGAAATGAGAGAGAGAGAGAGAGAGAGGAAGAGAGAATATTGAAAGAGATTAGTGGGAGATAGACAGACAGATATTAGGGAGGTGATATTACACCCCTCTCTCTCTCTCTCTCTCTCTCTCTCTCTCTCTCTCTCTCTCTCTCTCTCTCTCTCTCACGGTGGATTTTCGAAAGTTTATGTAAAATCCTGTTGATCGAGAGCTTTTTCATATGGAAGAGAGAGAGAGAGAGAGAGAGAGAGAGAGAGAGAGAGAGAGAGAGAGAGAGAGAGAGAGAGAGAGAGAGAGAGAGAGAGAGAGAGAGAGAGAGAGAGAATAAAGAAAAAAAGATAGGAAAATATATAAGACTTTAGAGGAAAAATCATATGAAATAACTTTTGAAAATGACGACCCATTTCTCTTCTTCGGAAAGAATTTACAAAGTTTAGAGAGAGAGAGAGAGAGAGAGAGAGAGAGAGAGAGAGAGAGAGAGAGAGAGAGAGAGAGAGAGAGAGAGAGAGAGAGAGAGAGAGAGAGAGAGAGAGAGAGTAAATGAAGAGGAGGAGGAGGAGGAGGAAAGTCATTTATATTACACTATAAATATGTCTTCATGAAAGCTATTGAAGATTCTTAGAGAGAGAGAGAGAGAGAGAGAGAGAGAGAGAGAGAGAGAGAGAGAGAGAGAGAGAGAGAGAGAGAGAGAGAGAGAGAGAGAGAGAGAGTTCGATTACCCTTACACCATCAATCTCATGAGGACGAACGATCTGTCGAACCACTCTTTGTTTACTGCCAAACACACACACACACACACACACACACACACACACACACACACACACACACACACACACACACACACACACACACACGGTATTCAAAACAAGCTCATTAAGTTCTGTGGTAATTGTTTTCCTTTATCCGTATTTTTGTCAACATTTTTGTCAACGCAGCTACACGATCGCCTTGGGACACACACCACACACACACACACACACACACACACACACGTACAGGAAAGAGGGAGAGGCGTGAATAATTGAATAGTAAGGTAATGGTCGGCCACTCTGACACAAAGGTACACATACAAACACACACTCACACAAACACACACACACACACACACACACACACTCACGAACACACACAGACAAACTCACAACAGCAGAGATACAAACAGAAAAACACACTCACAGCCACACAGACTAATAAACACACACAGACACACAGAGACACAGACTCAACCACACAGACACATAAACTTACAATCCTGCAGACAGCCAGCCAGCCAGCCAGCCAAACAGCCAGCCAGCCAGCCAGCCAGGCAGACAGACAGACACATAAACTAGTAGACACAGACAAAGCCAGCCAGCTAGACAGCCAAACAGACAGAAAGCTACACACACACACACACACACACACACACACACACACACACACACACACACACACACACACACACACACACATACACATAACCTTTCCTTCCCAGTATGGTTTCAGCACCTCAAGCCTCACCACCACCACCACCACCGTTCCATCCATGTATCTCACGTATCTTGTGTACTGTAATGTGTTCATCCTCGTTTATATATACTTCCGTGTGTTGGGTATGTTCCGTTCCCTTAGCGAGGTGGTGGTGCCTAAGATGCCCCGCGTTACCGCTATAAGAGACGATCTGCTAGTAGTGTGAGAAGGTAAGGGACTGCGTGTGTGTAGAATAGAAGGTTTCACTACTAGTACTACTATAAATATCTTGACCTTTTATCTTCTCTTCTCTCTTCTCTTCTCTTCTCTTCTCTTCTCTTCTCTTCTCTTCTCTTCTCTTCTCTTCTCTTCTCTTCTCTTCTCTTGCTCACGGCCCTCCTGTCTCCTTGTTACTCCTGCACTTACTCACGGCTTCTTCTGCCTCATTATACTTACACCTCCCTCCTCCTCTTCTTCTTCTTCCTCCTCCTCCTCCTCCTCCTCTGCCCTCCGCCCCCCCTCATGCCACAGGGCGGGGCTGTTACTCTGGACTGGAGATTAAGCCAACACACCTTTAACGCATCCAGCTGTTATCTGCTATCTCTCTCTCTCACATTTTTCTTGTTTTTTCACTATAATCATGCCATCCTTTTTCAGTTTCTTCTTCTTACAATCTTCTCCTCCTCCTCCTCATCTTCCTCCTCTGCATGAACCCAACGCCCTCCTCACCACACCTCCTCCTTCTCCTCCTCCCCCAGAACCAGCCTGCCCGCCGAACAGTTTCAGCGGAACGACTTCTCTCTGTGGTCGGTCCTGAAACAGTGCATTGGGAAGGAGCTGTCCAAGATTACGATGCCTGTAGTCTTCAACGAGCCGCTCTCCTTCCTCCAGCGCATGGCAGAGTATATGGAGTACGCTTGGCTGTTAGATAAAGCAGATGCGCAGCAGGATCCAGTTGTAAGAATGCAGGTAAGGTGAGGTAGAAGAGTTAGGTTGTGTTGTTGTTGTTGTTAGGTTGGGTTTTTATGCATGTTGTAGTTATTTTCAAAGGGATTAGTTAGGTTTGGGTGGGTGATTGGGGTGTGTGTGTGGGGGGGGGGGGCGAAGAGTTTTTTTTATTTTCAGTTTAGTTCGAGTTGAGTTTCATTTTAGTTTCAGTTCAGTTCCAGTTTAGTTTCAGTTCAGTTCCAGTTCAGTTTCAGTTCAGTTCCAGTTTCATCACAGTTCAGTTCCAGTTTCGTTCCAGTATAATTCCAGAGGTGTCTTCATATTCGTCTTTAAAGGGAATTCAAGTAAAAAAAAAAAATATTGAAAAAGCATCACATCTTTACTACTACTACTACTACTACTACTACTACTACTACTACTACTACTACTACTACTGCTGCTGCTACTACTACTACTAAGCCGCTTTCACCCTTTGGTCTCCTCAGTACGTGACGGCTTTTGCGGTGAGCGGCTTGGCATCAAACTGGGAGCGAGTTGGGAAACCATTCAACCCACTCCTTGGCGAGACCTACGAGTTGCAGCGAGATAACTACAGGTAATACTCAACTGTTATTCTTGTTCTTTCTCTTGTTCTTCTTGTTCGTGGTCTTTTTATTTTCCTCCTCCTCCTCCTCTTTCTCTCAATCTCTCTCTTTCTTTTCCTCCTCTTCCTCCTCCTCGTCCTTGTCATCCATCTGTCCTTCCCGCTTCCATATTTTTATCCTCTGTTCCAACGCAGAATTTCTTTTCTCTTTCTCTTTTTACTCTCTCTCTCTCTCTCTCTCTCTCTCTCTCTCTCTCTCTCTCTCTCTCTCTCTCTCTCTCTCTCTCTCTCTCTCTCTCTCTCTCTCTGTCCAATCCCTTCGTTATGTGACCCATCCCTCCATCCACCCTTCCTCTCTCTCTCCCTCCCTCCTTCCCTCCCTTCCTCCATCCCTCCCTCCGCCTCCCACCCTCCACAGGTGCCCTACGCGAGGACATCGAACACACACCTTTAAGTGGTCCTTCTGTTACTGGCAGGACCTCCTCTTCGTCCTCCTCCTCCTCTCGTGGGGCCTCTCTTGTTGTGCCATCCTCCTGTCGATCTTTCCTCCTCTTCCTCCTCCTCCATCTTCTTTCAAGTCTTCTGTTGTTCGTTAAGGTGTTTTCTCTCTTCTGTTTATATATCTCTTGCGTCTTTAGATGTTCTTTTTCTTTCTGTCTATTGTGTTTTGTTTTGACGTGCGCATCTAGTTTTTCTCTTCTTTTTTTTATTTGTCTGTATTGTGCTTTGTTTTGAAATGCGCTTCTAGTGTTTCTCTTTTTTATATATATTTGTTTGTTTGTTGTTCTTTGTTTGGACGTACGCATCTAGTGTTTGTTTTTTTCTTATTTTTCTGAACTGACTCTATGTAATCTCAAGAACCAATTACAGTTTCGTGTAATACTTAATTTTTGTTTATAATTTGCTTACTAGTAGACGTATTTCACACATTCTCGTATTGAACAAGCAACAGTTTAGTTAGAAATTTCCTTACCCATTCACACTACCAATTAATTTCATAACACCCATTATCCCCATTACCTATTATACCTATCACCCATTACTAACCATTATTACCCATTATAACCCATTACCGTTCTTCAGGATAGTGTGTGAGCAGGTCTCCCACCACCCTCCCGTCTCCTCCTTCTACGCTGACTCTGAACACTGGAACTTTCACGGCTCCATCCACCCCAAGCTGAAGTTCTGGGGCAAGAGTGTAGAGATTCAGCCCAAGGGATGCCTCACCGTGGAGTTCCCAAAGTGAGTGAGTGAGTGAGAAAGAGAGAGATAGAGTTACATGGAATTACATAGAAACTTAGACCAAACAGACCCGAAGATATAAACGAGAGAGAGAGAAAGCGAGAAAAAAAAAGACAGAAAATATTAGATAAAGGACATGAAAAATATATAATTAATGTGAGACAACGCAACGAGAATAAGATTAAAAGAATATATTCAAATCATTGACTGTCTGAAGGTAATGGAATGGCTCCACCTTACTAATTAAGAAGAAAAAATAATGATAAGCAAATTAATCATGTAATGAGTTCCTGCAGTTTTCTTAATACAGATTTGCAAAGTAATTACCTAACATGCCTTTTATTCTTTTAGATTTTGTTAATTAAGGTTTAGTGGGACAAAGAAATATTTCGGTTATGATGGTGATAATAATCCTTACCTTCTTTCCTTGTCCCCTTACTTTTTCTTTCCTTTCTTCCTTCCTTTCCCTTCCCTCCCTCCTTCCTTTCTTTCCTCCTCACCTTCGTTTTATTCCTTATCTTCCCTGTCTACCTTCCCCTTTCCTTTCCTTCTGCCTTTCCTTCCCTGTCAAACTTGCTCCCTTCATCAACTTCCTTTCCTTTCCTTCCCTCTCTCCTTCCTTCCCTTCCCTCCCTTCCCTTTCCCTCCCTTCCTCCCCTCCTTCCTTCCCCTCATAACAGTCACGGGGAAGCCTACACCTGGAGTAACGTGAATTGCTGCGTCCATAACATCATCGTTGGTAAGCTGTGGATTGAGCAATACGGAACCATGGAGATTACCAACCATGCTACGGGTAGGTAAACAAACTCTCCTTTACTTCCTCTTTCTCTTTCTCCTTTTTTACTGCTACTCGCTCTTGCTTGCTTTTTATCTTTCAAAATTCATTCTCTGTCTTATATAATGTTGTTGTTGTTATTATTAGTGATGTTATTTTATGTTGTTGTGATGTGTTATGTAGTATTGTTTTTGTTATTATTATTATTATTGTTATTGTTATTGTTATTGTTACTATTACAGTATTATTATCATTATTATTATTATTATTATTATTATGTTTTATCCCTGCAAAAATGACCTTATGTGACCCTCTCCCTACAGGTCACTGCAAATTAGTGTGTGACCTGAGGCTTATGTGACCTTTTCTTCCAGGTCACCGGTGTGTGTTGACCTTCAAGACAGCTGGATGGTTCTCAAAAGACCTGCATCGCATTGAAGGATTTATTTATGACAAGAAGTGAGTGAGGATAATGTTCAACTCAGCTCACATTATAATGATCTTTTCCTTATCTTTCTCATTCCTTTCTCAATAGATAGTATTTATATAGCTGTATTTTTTTTTATTATTATTATTGGAGAACCGGCCAAGGGACAGTAAAAAATGTTATAAAAATAAGCCCCTTTCTGATTGCTGGTTCGCTAAAAATGAAAGAGTAATCAAAAGAAAGTTAAGTTGTATAATTTCATGTCCTTCCTCTTTTTACTAACCTATAACACTCTGCTTTCTATCTCCTTCCTCCTTTTACTCATATATAAGACTGTTTTTTATGTCTCGTGTGCCACCAGGAAAAAGAAACAGTCCTTCATGTACGGCAAGTGGACCGAGTTTCTCCGAGCGACTGACATCAGCTCGTACGAAGACTACCTGAAGACTAATGCTCATAAATTCAGGTGTGAGAGAGAGAGAGAGAGAGAGAGAGAGAGACATACATACATACTATTATACTTACACACACAAATATTTACAATAATAATAAAAAAAATTTCTCATCTATGGTTCAATGCATAACTTCAACAAATTTTTTCCCTGTTAACATTCTTATTTATTTATTTATTTATTTATTTATTTGCAGGAAAAGTGATAAAAAGTCTGAGGAGGCGCCCGTGGGATCGACCAGCCCAGCGCACGCCCCTCGGAAGGTCCTGAGGAAACTTAACACCATCACCTCCACCTTCAGATTAACTTCAGAACCAGAGGTAATGGCATTATTATTATTTCTATTATTTTATTTTATTTATTTATTTTATTTATTTTTTGTCGTGAAATTGTTTTGTTATCTTATCGTCATTAATGTTTGTCGTAATGTGTTTTCATATATCTTTTTTTTTCAGTTCTTGATCATCATTATCATTATTATCATTATCATTATTGTTATTCATATCCGTTTACTACTGTTATTATCACCCTCATTCATCCTCATATTTTCACCTCATTCATTGTCATCACCATCATTATCATTATCATCATCACATACCTCATTATCCTCTTAAAACACACACATACCTTTCTTACCACCATCATCACCATCACCACCATCACCATTCTTCCTAAACACACACATACCTTTCTTAAAACTAAAACATACATTGATTTCTTGCACCGATGAATAATTATTGATGGTGGTGGTGATGGTGTTGCAGGCGGTGGTGGGTCCTGAAGGTGATGATGGTGATGTGCCGCACTCAGAAGGGCAGGAAGAGGGTGAAGGTGGGTATCCTCGCTCTGATTCTACCTACAGCATCGATATTCCTAACTCCTCAACGCTGTGGGAAGTTGATCCGAGACCCAACAACTCCTCCCAGGTAATTGTTCTACTTCTTGTTTGCACTGTACCTGGAATTATTATCATTATTATCATTATTATTATTATTATTATTATTATTATTATTATATATCCTTTCCTAGACAGTATAAGGAGACAGAATCAGGAGAAAGGAAAGCATCAGGGTAGAAGAGAAAGGCTATAGTACATTTTTGTATCGCTATCGCTAACAATTTACACTCGACAAACCATCAAATTACCTCATTATCTACTGTGTTATATGCCTTTATTACATTCATAGATTAAAAAACACAGCTTCTCTAATGTTGTTATTTTCTCGACTATGATTTAATTACTTATTTAACACTGTAGCAAGTCTGATCAATTTGTATTTACCTAATTCCTCCTCTTCCTTAATATTAGTCCACTACTTCTTATGTCTATCATCAACTCTCTTCATTGATGTTTATACTTTTTTTTAGCATTGTAACAAGAATCACCACTTTGTCACACTTCCCTAACCCCTTCCTGGTGTCTTTCCGCAGTACTATCACTTCACACTCTTCGCCATGTCCTTGAACGAGACGAGTGAAGAGCTACAGCGCGTCCTCTCCCCCACAGACTGCAGGTGACACTCTCAAAGCATACAGTACTCAGAGGGATAATAGTTCACCTCTTATTGGTTCTTGTGAGTGTTCATGATGCTAGAAATTTACGGGGAAGTTATATTTTTGGTGTGTTGTGTGTTAAGTTGCTTGTATGTTAGTTAAAGATTTAGGTATTGAAATTAAAGCATTGTTGGATATGTTTGATAATATTTAAGGTTATTTATCTTTGTATATAGAGATTGAATGATGGAATTAGTATGTTTATAGAGTGTTAAAGAGGTAACAAGTTCTCAGACAGGAATGAATATGAAGAGAAAGTGTGAGAATGTGTGAAAGAAAGAAAGAAAGAAAGGTTATGTAAGGAAAGTTAGACTGTTATGGGTAAAAAAAGACTATGTATAGAAAAACCTAACTAAAGATTTTTTTATTATAGCCATTTCTAGATATAGAATGAAAAATCTTAAAGAAAATAAGTAATACAAAAAATACAACATAGTATGTGTGCAATTTTTGGGGTGTTTAGGTGTGTTTGGGGGTAGAAAGTGTGTTTTTGGGGTATGTGTGTTTGGGTGTGTGTTTGGGGGTAGAAAGTGGGTGTTTGAATGTGTTTGGATGTATGTGTGTGTGTTGAGTGTGTTATTTATGTTATTTTTCCGGTTTCTGTAACAATTGTAGATTTTTTATTTTGTCGCCCAAAATTTTTCCGTGTAAATTTGGTCGAATGTGTTTTTGCCATTTTACTTGTACAATATTTGTCGTACAGCAATAATGTATAGAAGTTAATATATTAAGTTTGATGTTGTCTATCTAATGGTGAAATCAGATTTAAAATATACCTTATAGTTTAGTAGGAAATTTAAGTTTTGTTGAAATTTTGTCAAAAAAACTAATATATTATTTTCTCAGTTACTAATATACCAATTTTAGTCTGCTATAGCTCAAAAGAACGGGCGTCTCTTGATCTTTATTTACTATTCTATAAGTCTTTTACGTAAACCTCATAGTTTTTGAGTTATTTAACAAAACGTGATTTGTTAAAAAAAATCTAAGGGTGTTGCCTTGAAAATTTCATGAAAATTTTGACACCTCAGAATCTCATGAAAATTTATATATATAGGTTTTCAAGGATAAAGAACACGAATATAGACTCAATTTTATCATTACTATAATATTAAACACTATATAAACATTGTATTTTATTTTATTATATTTATTTATTTATTTATTTATTTATTTTTATTATATATACAGAAGGAAGGAAAATATTTATAGATACTAATATCTCTCTCTCTCACTGAAAGTGACGAGGAGGGAGGGAGGGAGGGAGGGAGGGACGCCGGGGTGTGGCAAAAATTCAGCGATCAGCAGGAAGTTTGAAATTCAATCCCGGGTGCCCGGAATAATTGCCGTTAGATCTGAATTTTGGATCGTTAGATTGGAGGTGGTGTAGAGCTTCAAAAGAGTCGTTAGATGTGATTTCGTTAGGTCCAAATGCGTTAGATGAGAGACTCCACTGTATAGTGAAGATTATACAGAAACTAATTCATGTAAAAAAAAAATCTTTGCATACATATTTCACACAAAAAAAACTTAAATAGAATCAGTAGTATCAGTTGAAGATAAAAAAAAAATCTAATTCATAAGGAAGGAAATTTTACGCAATACCCTGAGCCTTGAGCCTTGAGCCTTACCGTGCCTTGAGCCTTACCTTGCCTCGTTGTGTTGGGTGGTTGACAGGTTGCGGCCAGACATCCGCCACCTGGAAACTGGAGACATAGACTCTGGTGCCAGCGAGAAGAACCGCCTGGAGGAGAAGCAGCGAGAAGCAAGGAAGAGTCGGAAAAAGAACAAAATTGAGTGGAAGTCGAGGTGAGTTTTCTGGCTGGATTTTGTTGTCTTCTATTTTTTTCTTCTTTTTCTTCTTCTTCGCCTTCTTTTTTTTTCTCTTCTTTCTTTATTTCTTTTCTTATTTTTTTCTTGTACTTCTTATCCTTCTTTTTCTTTCTTCTTTTTCTACTTCTTCTTCTTCTACTTTTTCTTCATCTTCTTATATTTCTTCTCCTACTTCTACTTCTTATCCTTCTTTTTCTTTTCTTCTTCATCTTTATAAACTAATAAACTTAAACCACTCATCACCACTAACTAATTTATCTCTATTTCCAGCATCCATTAACAATAATAACCTAACTAAACATCACCATTTCTACATTTTCCACACATAGGAAAGAATATTATACACTAAACTCTATATACAACCACACAACAAACACCTTTTCATACCACACACACACACACATACATACCTGCAACAATGGAGGAAGCTCATTATAAACGCCAATTAAACACACAAGTACACAAAAAGATACGTAAAGAAAGAAAGATTATGTCGCTGTATTCCTTGTCCTCGGGTGCTTACAAAGAGACTTAAGAAAAAAGATTACGTAACTGTATTCTATGTAACTGTATTCTATATTTTTAGGTGGTTCGAGCAAGGCACCAACCCTTTCACACGACAAGAGGACTGGTTGTACAGCGGAGGGTACTGGGACCGCAACTTTGAGGAGCTCGATATATTTTGATGGCGAGGCAGGTCTTCTGGGCTGCCCCTGACCCCACCTTTGTTTGCTGGAGGGTCACTAAGGACCTCAGGAACATGATGGAGGTAGCTGGTAGGTCTTTGTGAATGACTGGCGAAGGTCACAGTAAGTTGAGTTACGTCTACATGTGAGTTACTGTCTAGAGAGAGAGAGAGAGGTGCGTTGAGTGTTTGTCAAGGCGTGGAAGTGTATAGAATGTTGGCCAGTAAATAAGTAAAAGAGAGGAGAGTGAAGATCTTATTAACTGAAGAGGAGTGAGTAAAATATCTCCTATGATGCTTGTTAGTTAAAAAAAAATACAAAAAATTAATATGTGTTGAAAGTGTTGAGAATAGGAATTGTGTGGATTGTTTGAAGTGTTTCTTTTGCTTAAGGATGGATAAGTGTCAGCCACGAAGGAAGGTGTAAGGGATGAAAGATAAAGCTTGAGTGTTGGTTTAGAGGCAACCTTTTTAACCTGTGTCAGTTGGGTGAAGCAGCTCAGCGCATCGTCACTCTTAATTGTCACTCTTAAATACGTGTTCCTTCCAGCTATACAATGAAGGTTCACTCTGATTTATTGTTACCTAAGTCATGCTATTTTAAGAGTAGAATTTTAGCTTATTTTCATATGTTTTGTATTGCAGATATTGTCACCTTTCTTTAGTTCACTTAGTATAAAGAGAGAGAGAGAAAGAGAGAGAGAGAGAGAGAGAGAGAGAGAGAGAGAGAGAGAGAGAGAGAGAGAGAGAGAGAGAGAGAGAGAGAGAGAGAGTGTATTGTATTGCATTATTTTGTGTCATTTCTCAGTTCATATATGTCAATCCTTCCCTCCCAAGATATCTTTTGAGGCTCAAGGTTGAACAAGAAGAATGAAGATGCATCAGAATATTTATTTGTATATTTTTGGGTTTAATCTTTTATTCCAAACACAAGTTGATTTATATACTTTAACATGTTAGTGAATTCTTTATTTTAATTTATACTCAGTCAAGGGCAATAAGGAAGAGAGTGAGAGAGAGGATGTGTGTGTGTGTGTGTGTGTGTGTGTGTGTGTGTGGTGTGTGTGTGTCTGTCTGTCTGTCTGTCTATTTCTGTGTGTGTTTGTCTGCATGCACACAACCATTGACCAAAGAGACGTATTTCCGTATCCCTAATTTTCTTTGCGACACATGCGTTGTAGATCATTGGGTTCACATTCCCCAACACGTCATTTGCTTACTAACTGTCACCCTGTGTATAGCGAGGTAGTGAAGAAAAAATAATATATACATACATATAGACATTGTATAATTTCACAAATATTAATTACTCACATCCATTATTTAACTAGGAAAAAAAAATCTATATTTGCATACCTGTGTTTATTTTACATTACATTTTAGCTGTAGGTTATTAAGGTACAGCTCACAGAGGAAAGCAAGGGAGGTGAGCTGTCTCCAAGCCCCCCAGCAGCCTGTAGTAACCCCAGGACACCACTATCACCACTAGTTGCTCAGCCAGTAGGTCTGTGTCTGTCTGTGTGTCTCTCTGAATGTCCATACCGTGTTCACTGTGCTTATGATGGACCAATGTTTGCTGTTTGAGGCTTTCGTGTTACAATGAGGTGTTTAGGTAAGCAATGTCTATTTTGAGAAGGTAGAGTGTGTATACCTTGTAACTCTGTGCGACGCAATTGCCTGTCAGGGGCGCTGATGTAACGAGAGGACTGGGACGTGTAAATACTCAATGTGTACCATGTCCCGAAAGTGTCATGTGTCCCGGAGATCCAGTAGGTTGTTCGTGTTATATCGAGTGTGTGTTAGTCACGTTATTATTAAATGTTATGCTTATTTATGAAAGTATGTAGATTGTTTTATTTGCTGTATGATATTGAAATTTATATTGTTGCATAGTTTATTCCTATATAGAGTTTATTGCTATACGTATACTCTTATGTCGATGTTTTATCAAGTATTTGGTTGAGGAACAGGTGGAGGTATTCCAGTGTCAGTGGAGTGAAGTGAGAGTCAAGGTTCACTCCCTGTCATTGTTTCCACAGCAGCTGTTTGATGGCACTTGTAAGGTGTGAATCATCAGGTGTTTATCCATTGTTTATTTGTGTTCATTTATGCAACTTAACACTGTATAGAAGGTTGGCAGACATGTATTGTTTGTCAACCTTCCTGTCACCTCACCTCTAGAACTTATATGAATGATACTTGAACATCCATTTAGCTTTATTAATGAAGGAGGAAGTAGAGGAGGTAATTTTGTTTATTGTATAGGTATGTCTGTATCCATCAAGCTTACAGCCATTAGTGTGTTGAGATATATGAACCATGTCTTAAGGGGTGAGATGACCAGCCCTTCGTGGCAAGCTTACCATCAAGGGTAACTCTGGTGCCTCATATCAAACAAACACTATTTTTACTTACAACTACAAGACCAAAAGCAAAATGTCATGTGCAGTGAAAAGCAACAACCAGTATGTGTTCAAAGATTTATTTTGTAACATTTTTCTTTTTCTTGTGGTAGAGTGAGATGAAGGGTGAGGTGGTATGCTTAATATCTAGGGATGTGAGACTTGCCTATCGTGCTCAAAAGTTGCAGTGAATTGAATTAGCTGTTTTGTTTTGGTATTACAGTGAAACAATTACTAGTGACCTTGTTAAGAAGTGCACTCCTATGTCCCTCCTTAATGCATCTTACTGGTTAAGAGAAACTTCATCCAGACTCAAGTTTAGTATAATAAATGTTGGTCAGAGGCGCCACACTGGAACATTGCAATCCTCATTCACTTCCCATTCTTGATCCATCTTCCACACATGGAGTGAAGACTGTACAACATTCTATCACAATCCATAAGGAAGATATTGTGTGAAATTAGATAAATGTAAAGGATAAGTATTTTTTTCTCAGGATAATGTAAAGAGAATTGTAATATTACGCAACCAGCAATAATGACTTCTGGTGACTAGCCGCTCCCAAAGTGACAATATTTCAGCTAAGGTTAGATAACATTTATTCTTATACAGCTTTGTCTGCTGTCCACCATCACTGTATTGTATGGGAAGATATTTCCACGAAAACCACCATGTTTTCACTTGCTCAATGATAATGATTAGAATATTGATTTGCCTCCAGCACTATTCTATGCTAATACTGACGCCAATATTGCTCAGATTAAACACATTTGTAATATTTTTTAATTGTGTCAAATTTTAAAGTTTCATTATAATTGTAGATTGTGTAAGAGTTTAGAATAGTAAATTTTTCTTCGTAGTTTTTCTAAATTATTTTAAATGTTTTTAATCATTCCACTTTTTGTGATGTGCCATCCCACCTGTTTGGGAGAAGGCCAATTGTATAGAAAAAAAAACACATATTGCATCTGACCAGCCCTTAGCACACCATTATGTTCCCAGCGTCACATAGCAGCAGTGACGGGTCAACTAAATGCTCAGCTCACTATAGTAACGTAACCTTCATATTCACTCCTGTTGTTCATATTAGTGAGTAAGTTTAAGGCAACAAAGGGCTATAGTTTTGTTATATTACATGAGTTGTGTTGAAGTAGGACTTACAAAACATCAACACTAAAGCAATACACATAAAACTGCTCTGGAATAATGACTTTTTAGTTACCAGACAATCATAACTAAACATCTCTGAGTATGAAGGAGGAAGTTCTGTCCTGCTTGTACTGAGGGTGTCAGAAAGATTACCGTGAAGCATCCTCTGCGAATTGAGTTAGTGTTTAGAATGTTAAGCTTTTAGAGGTTGTAAATGTGCTTCATTTATGTTAACTGGAGGCAAGTTGATAAATCAGTCATTTCATTTGTAATCCTAGTTTGTCGTGAATGTTTCATTGCTAAGCCGTGACTCCCAAGTGACAGTTTCTTGAGCTATGCAAGGAGCTTCTCTTAATCATTACAGAAACAAACTTTACATATAATAAGCGAACTAAAAAATAATGTCATGTGTGAATAATTGAGGTTTTCAACAATCTGCTTGATTTGATCTACCTCACTCCCAATACAAAAACACTTGTAAATTATCTGCCGTGCACTGACAAATACTCCGTCACCTTGAGTCTTGGAGTGGGTGGCCCGAGGAACACTGTTGCTGCTGCACTAACATCTAAGAAACACATCAAGTTTTGTGAAAATATAAGTAAGATACAAGAGCACCATACTATGTATTCTCTTATATTTATAATGTAGGAGGTAAAAATATTCACTTTATATTTTATAATGATTCAGTCTCACTATTGTATTATAATGTTATATATACATGCACACGTGGGTGTGTATATGGCCTCTTAAGTTTATACTTACACAAGACAATAGTTCAATAATAGCACTTACTGATTCTGGCTTAACATACTTTAACACCAGTAGCTGATGTTCATATAGAACCATTAAATGATACACTTCATTACTTATTTTTCTTTTATATATATATATTTAAAATTGTGTATTTGATCCGTTATTCTGGTCTGCTGTTGACCTGATTGGTTTCCTCCTTTCCTGAATACCCACCTTGCCTCATGCCCTGGATCTAACACCATACACTGTTTTATTTCCAATCACCTACTTTACCTGGGACTCCTCTATTTTATAACAGTACCTTTCACTTTCACTTTCGCTTGCTTGGTACTTCATACTTTTCTATCCATAATACTTTTCCCGAAGCCCACTTAACACGGTACCTTTTCCTTGCTTTTTACCCATATTTATTCCTTCTTGTTATACTTTACCTCACTCCCACACACCATGCTCAGCCTCCTTACACTCTCCCATCCTGTGCCCATCATTACCATTCATTCTCCCACACAGAACATTAACAAACTCAGTTCATATTTGCTTCATAACAAACTAGGAAAAAAGATTATTATTATTAAGTGGATTCATTTATTAAAAGCAGCACTTTGATAAATGATTTCTTAATTTTCCAGGTTTTTTGTCAGTTTTAAATAGTACTTGTGAATCAAAAAGGTTGAAGTGTGTGTCTAACTCTAATTTTATGGTGATGAAGTATACACAGGCCAGGATATAAGAGTGTTAGCAAGGTATATAACAGGTTACTATGTGTTCATATTACCTTGGCAAATATCTACTCTCTTTAAACCTTCGTAACCTAACCTGACTTTTCTAAATGATGACGTTGAGTGAATATCATTAGTTACCTTCATGGATAAGCTGCCTTCTTTCCTTTTACATCCTAAGTGAAGCATAGGAATCGAATTTGTTTAACACGTTCTAGTACCAAGGTAGTAGGTGACTTTACTAACACTAATATATGAATGAAGAAGAAAAGAGTCATAGGAGGGTGGGCAGTGTATGTATTTGGTTGGTTACAGAGTGGAAACAGAAGTAGCTTGTCTGCCAAGTTAATGGGAACGATTTATACCCGAGAAATTTGCCTTATACTGGAACATATCATTGTCTTGCTATAGATACACCTTCCAACCCTGCCCAGCCCAGCCCCACATCTTGCTGCCGCTACTAGTCTGTGCTTGCGTGGCGTGTGCGTGATAAAGGAGAAAAAAAATTGATACTCGTGACTGTTGGACTGATAAGAGAGCTGTGGAAGAATATAAGGAGGATGTATTTATAATAATAGTAACCCTCTTGATGGAGAATTCATAATACCAGAGTCATCGCTGTAAGTGTGCAAAATAGTGAAAACGGTGTCGATTTTTTGAAGCATTGAACAACTAAGTAATATACAATCTTGTTATTCACGGTTAGTGGTGAGAGACTTGTAAGAAAAGCGACGTTATAAATTCATTGCTGTGTAAATTGTGATAGCATTCCTCTATTATACCAATCAGTCGTTGTTATTCTTCAAGTCATGTCGATTTTGATGACCAAATACGTGATTATATTGAGTATTCCCGATTGTTTTCAGTAGTGGAGTTGAAGGCGATTACTCGATCTCGCATTAAAACGCCTATGAAAAAACTATCAATAACTAAAGTCAAAGTTACTTCCGAATACGATGAAGATACAAGGGAGGTCACTGTTATAAATAGTGCCACCAACTGTGTCAAAGAGTAATGGTGATAAGCTTTGGAAGAGCGTGTCTGGTGAGGGTACTGGGTGCGTTCATCCCTCAACGTGTTCAAACCATTTCCAAACAGTTCACAGCAGGAATCGAAGCAGAGACGAGCTGGAGGATGAGTTTGGTGACTGTTCATGTATCAAATTTGGATCGAAGCGTTGGGAGAGTCGATTGGGGGTCATGGCTCGCGTCTGTCAGTCTGTCATTGCGTAAGCTTGAGTGACGGACATAAGCATCAGTCCACCATGTTCTGTGTGACGCTCAGCACACGCACACACACACGTTATAGCTGTTGATGTTACTACTGCTACGAGCCCCTTGGTGCAGGTCAGGTCACATCCCTTCCTCGTGAGCTTCCATGTGGACGTCCCTCAAGTGGTCACCGGCTCCCACCTTGCAGTACTCAGGGACTCAGGGACACACCATATTCAGCTCCACATCCCTGGGTAGTGAGCACTGAGCACTGGAGTCACCGGCCGTCACCAGCTTACTAGATCACCACACTGTACTCACCACTGCGTCACCTAGAGCCAAGTGTGCAACGACCACTTGCTTAGCTGAGGCAACCTGTCACTTAGAGAGTCTCACTGTCACGTCCGCGCACAGCTGCTCATGTTTGTGACTCGCGGTAATCTCGCTGAGCACTATATATCTCGTAGTCATCACTTATCATGTCTAGTCATCAGTGTAATATTCATTTATCTCCGGCATCCATCTTGTGTTCCTTAACTGTGGCGGCAGATCGCCTGCAACACGACCAAAAGCACGCCACGCCAACCCTACTCACTCACTCACTCACTCACTCACTCCCTCACTCCACTTGTCAAGGTCACAGGGAACTCTTGCCCTCACCCTCCGGACACACACACACCATACACAGTTAGGGCGAAAGTTTCTTCCTGTGTATCATTGTGTATCTTGATAACCACTTGCTGACGCCCCAACTTGTTCCCTGAATCAGTCAATCAGTTCAGTAAGCGTGGAAATGATCCGCGTTGTTCTACCCTGTGAGGTGTTCAGCGAGACTCATAACCATTGTTTCTGTCAGCAGTCATTAGTGTGTACATAGTGACCGAACTAACAAACGAGTGGCTTACACACACACACACACACACACACGAGTCCTTAACACGTTCACCTGACCTAAGCCATACCTGAGCCAGCTGACGCATTCCTAGATCACTTCCAGAATGCCTTCACACCATCCAGGGCACGACGCCCCCCCCTACAAACTATTCAGGCCATTCCAGATCGAGATGTGTGTATACTTGCATGCATGTTCAGGCGACATACATACAAATATGCATATATGCCGATGTTATTCAGTGTAGATGATAATTATACATCTTTCTGTCCGTTTTCTTTCATTAACCTTCTTCAGTCTGTGAATAATAGTAAAAAAAAAAAAAAAAAAAAAAAAAAATTAATTGTGAAACACGTGATTTAGGAAAGGAATTGTTGAAGATTGTAAACATTTCATGAAACTATGTAAGTCCGTCACAGGTTTTGAAATTCGTGAAGCATTTGCAGAAGAGAGAAACTATTTGGAAAGTTAGTTATAACAATGGAGCCACAGGTTAAATCACTCATCTCAAGTCCTTTCATCGTCCAGGTTTGTGAAGCAGGTGTTGTAATCAGCAAGGTGAGGAGACATAAGATTTCTGGTCCTCGTTCGTTGAGTTACAGCTAAGATTTACGTTTTCTGTTAAGCTCCTGGCGAGGTTGTAGATTAAGTAACAGGATTTTTTAAGTGTTCCAGTCAATTAGGTGATAAGGTAAAAGCTTTTAAGTCTTAATTTTTGAGCCGCAGGAAGGTCATAGGCTTATAGGTTTAATACGCTAATATCAAAGAATTTATAGGATCAAATTAGAGCCTATACGAAAGAAACCACTGAATCTCCACCTCTCTGCACTCAACTGAACTATTCCCAACCGTAAGTGAATCTTTTCAAGTCGAGGTTTCAAGACTCAGACACCGTTTTTCCCTTCTTGATCCGTGACACAGAGAGGAGCAGGAGGAGGACTGAGTGAGGAACCTGCATGTGATTACGACAGGTAAGGAAAAAACTTATTTGGGTGAAAAGTGTGTGTACCTGAGACAATTAAAGTGAGTAATATAGTAGCAGTGACTAGACTTTGGGGTTGAATACAAGGTGATTGGTCTACAACAATGCAACTCAACCAATAAGGAATTATACAGGATTATCACCTCTCCTACTGGACAATCTTCTAAGGGTGAGGAGATAGTTAGTTCTCGTTAACTCGAGCAGAATTATATGGTCTATAGCTACCTAGTTCGAGGGAATTATTTAATCACCTTTAATCCCCGTATTTGAAAGAACAGTTGTTGATGTATGATACCATACTAACGCTGATTATGAGGAGTTATGTTATACGAGTGATTATGGTCTTGAATGATAACAAAATACTTAATGTAACAATGAGGGAGTGGCAATCTGTAGGCTCTAGCAGAACAGTATACAAAGGAGTATGTGGAGTATTCTTGAAAGATTATATTGTTTCAGAAGAGTCTACATACCTAAATGCCAATCGATTATGAGCACCAATACACCAAACACTAACAATTGTATGATTCTATGATTTAGATTCAAGATTAAGAAGACAATACGCCATTCAGGTTCATAATGCAAAATTTCGAAGTTTGAGTCAGTTTTCCAAAGTCGATTATTAACTAAATTTCTCTGTATAAACCATTACTGGTTGATTGATTCACAAAATACTAATAGCTAATCACAAAATCAGTGCCCAGCTAACAGTTAAGAGGGAAGAGAGAGGTATTTACGCAGCTTTATAGTGACTTTACAGGGTCGAGCCTGCATCTAAACTAAGTGGGTGATTCGTCCCTAAAGCTGGTGCGGGAAATACAAATTCCATGAAACTGCATCTCTCTTTAGGTGGTCATTTATTTTGTGGTGAAAGAGATAATTATGAAGGAATACAGGCCATGAGTATCTTACATATAGTTCAAGGAATGTATTTGGTTCTAATATATAAAGAGAAAGAGGTTTTTAATAGTGTAGCAATAAAATACATGCGTTTTCTCCCAGACAGATGCTTCCGTTTTCTCTCGCCAGCAGACACCAATCGTTCTCTCCAGAAATGCGTACCAGATTGCCTTATTTATTTTAAATATATGGCTCAAAAAGTGCCAACAAAAACATTAATACAACTTTATGTTACTACTTAAAGCTTATTATAAGTATTTTATAATATTATCAAGTGAATAAAGGTGTGTCACCATGACCTACTTTGGTTGTTATACGCATTCTATCTGGCGAAAACTACTAGTTATTTGATGTTTAATCACTTGTTTTAAATGAATGAAGGAAAATATTGCTATTTGCATATATGAAATACGATGAATGTATAATTAAATCAAGCTCTAGGTTGATAACAATAAAATATGAGACCTTTTAGACTACGCTCAACAAAGACTCTCGCTTGACGATCAAGTTGGGAGGTTGTATATGTGTGAAAGTGAAGTGTACAGGGTGGCCCAGAGACCTAGTTTTTACTTTCCACCTGGCCAGGAGCTTGACTGTCACAGGCAGGACTCGGGAGGGCCTTGGGAGGTGTGCGGGACGCTGTGGGAGAGACAAAATCAGGCGTCATGTCGGTGGTGATGAGAACAGACTCTGTACAGCCTGTGGCCAGCACCATGGTGGACGGGGAGGCGGTGCACTGCTCCTCGCTAACCCTCCCACCCCCGCCCCTGCACGCCCACCCGCCCACCAACGGGATAGGCATGGAGGCAGAGGTGGTGGGCGTGACGGGCAGTAGTGGCTGTGAGATAGAGAGGATATCTCCCAGCCAGATGTCCTCTGATACTCTCTCCTCCTCACCCGACACCCAGTCAGGTAATAACCCACGCCCACACCCCGCCCACACTCACCCCAGGACGCCCACAGGCACCTACGTGTGGCCATGGGGCGCCTGATGCATGGGGCACCGTGGGGCGGCGGGGTGTGGGCTGTAAGTAATAAAAATAAAATAAAAAGACCAATAAGTTACCAGAATGAATCATATTTAGTCAACCAAACCCTGATTTAAGGAAGTTTGAAGGAATCTTTACACTGGACACGGTGAGGGTTGCTCCATGGCGAGCCTAGGCTAGGAGGGCCATGCGTAGGCCTATGGGGTCATTCATTAGGGTCATTAAGGGTCGTGGGTGCCAGGGCCTGACCCCCAAGGCACCTGTTGGGTAGCGGCGAGCACATGGTTCCAGGGTGGTGGGCGAGACGTCAGCCGGACGGGCTGGTGCGTCTCGTCTCGCTTGAATTTTATTTTGGTATGTCGACTACTGTGTCTGAACCCCTGGCGATCCCTGCAGGTAGGGGAATGCATACCCGACCCCTTGTGAGGCTTTGAAATGGGTGTAGTAGGGAAGGGTAGTGAGGCATGCACACAGGGTACACGCATGTATGTACGCACACACATACATACACACCGCTGCCCCTCATGATGCCTCCCGCCTCATGCTCTCCGTAATGAAGCGGCAGCTGAGACGCATATTGGAAAAATTAACTCCCTTGCTCACTTTATCATTGCATCTCGTGTCATGAGAGGGTGTGGACGTGTCGCTGAGGAGGGGACAGACGTTTTTGTGTGTGTATGAATTGAATGTGACTTGCTTTCGTATTGCAAGAACGGTGGCTAGTTGCATGTAGCCGGCGTGCAAGGGTTGAGATGAAGCCTCTTCGCTATGGGCGAGTGGCGGCAGGGAGCCAGACGCGCCACCTTGCTCAAATAAATGGCTTTTAATCCCTCGTCACAGCCCGCCATTGATACCTGTGTGTCCATTGGTTCTATGGGGGTGGAAATAAACTGTTTTTTTAGGGCCAAAATCATGTTAATCTGTAAAACATGCATGTCTAAAACGTGACCAACGACTAGGCTGCATGTTGCCACGTCTCGCCGACCCACTGACTTAGTACACTTGACCCACTTCCCGTGTACGATGGCAACGTCGCTGCGCGGGTGCCACACGTCGCTGGAATGTCAATACTCCAACAGGAAACTTTTACCTGTCCACCGATCCGAGGACACCGAGCCCGGGGAAATAGAATCCTGCGTGGGAGAGAAACTGTGAACCTTGAGAAAGGGAAGAAGAGAGGTTGACGGTGGTATATTATAGAGAGGGCGATCCGTGTCATGCAGGGAGGAGGTGCTGAGTTTAGGCAGACAAGACGCACCATTCTGGCAAGCTAAGCAGGCCTGAGGCGACTGAATTGAACACGCCTTGCAATGTACTGCAGTATAGGAGTATTAGAATCCTTATTGCTCGATGGATAAGGATTATTAGATTCCTGTTTTGAAGGCGTAGGACATGTCTGGCTGCGGGGAAGACGACAGGACGTGCTCGAGACGAGGAGCCAGCGGCCACGACCCGTTACTGAAGTAGTTTTCCATCCGTTACTCGACGAGAAAACTTGATAAGCCAGAAATCTTGTTCCCTTCAGAGGCAGTCTAACACCAGACGCGCGATGCTCGTGTAAAAGTCGCTCGGAAAGAGAAAAAATAAATATTGTCCTCACGTAAAAGATGACTCACATGATTTTTTTTTTTATCTATTACTTAACAACTTAAAAGAAGAAAGAATAAATAAAATGAATAGGTTCTCTTAGAGTTTTAAGCTTCACTGGGTACAAGGAACATGCCACATTACTTGTATCATTGTTACGCTTAGATTTTATTACCTCAA
>JAPQNM010000025.1:8247494-8249994 GCA_029783475.1 Metacarcinus magister
TAGAGAGCATTCATTGGTTGTCCGATCAAGCTTTGTTCCTGCAGCTTGACTCTCTCTCTCTCTCTCTCTCTCTCTCTCTCTCTCTCTCTCTCTCTCTCTCTCTCTCTCTCTCTCTCTCTCTCTCTCTCTCTGTGTGTGTGTGTGCAAATATGTGTGTGTGTGTGTGTGTGTGTGTGTGTGTGTGTGTGTGTGTGTGATGACCTCAACCCTCACGTACGTGTGACCTAACTTGGTCAAGGGTTAACCTTTGAGAGAGAGAGAGAGAGAGACAGAGAGACAGAGAGAGAGAGAGTGTTATAACATAGAATAATACTTTAATATACCACAGAATATAAGTTGGAGTAAGATAATAAAAACACATTTATTTATATATATATACATAATTATATAGAATGATATGAATTTAGTAACATAATGAAAGTATATCGATACAATACTAATAAGTAATTACATTGAATAACTAAGAACGAGATAATGTTAAATATATAATCTTGTGTTGCATAGAATTACGTAAAGATAAACGTGAATTATTTTTGTACAGAAAGGTAAAGATAAGATAAATTTTTTTTTTTTCCATTTCTTTGTCTTTCTTTGTTTCTTTCTTTTGTGTTTATCTCAATATATGGTTTTGGGCAAGTCTTATCTTGTGTGTGTGTGTGTGTGTGTGTGTGTGTGTGTGTGTGTTTGTGTGTGTGTGTGTAAGGATCTCTATGTAGTTATTTTTGGCCACACCCGTATACGCTGCCAACTGTGTGTGTGTGTGTGTGTGTGTGTGTGTGTGTGTGTGTGTGTGTGTGTGGTTGTGTCTGTCGTGTGTCATTGACGGAATTTCTATGCATACCCACACACACACACACACACACACACACACACACACACACACACCATATAATTTCCCCGTAAATTAATTGCTTAGAGAAGGAAGGTGAAAAAAAAAACACCCAAATTTGTATAAATAAATAAAAAATGTGACTTCATACTATTAATATTTAAAACAGATGCATAAAAAAAAATCACAATTATACCTTCACGTTGCTTATTAATGTTCCCTCAGATTCATTCCTCTTATTACTTATCTTCGCCTTTATATACTTACTCTCCTCTGCCTCTCACTCCTTCAACATCAATCAAGTCTGTGTAGTTTTTAACCCAAGCACACTCGTAAGGGGCTAGAAATATGCTGATGTTTGTCCATCCTTTGTGTTCCTTTGCACTTCCCTCCGTCCCCAAGGTATGCTGATGTTTGCTCTTCCTTTGTGTTCCTCTGTGCTTCCTTCCGCCATTGATAGGTAATATTCTATCGTCAAATATCAACAACAACCACAAAAAAAAACAAAAGAGCATCAACAATGTTTTTAGTGTTGGATTCAAATGAAATAGAATTGATATTTCAACTCAAGAGGGAAAGCTAATGACAGACTCCATTTATAAATAGAGTTGATTAATTAAAGAATATTCTCCACGTACGAAAATATCATCAGAAACTAAACAATTTTACAAAGTGTGTGGTGGCAATAAAACAATATATTTAATTTTTTGTCCAATCATACCTTGAAGGGCAGACAAAAAATTAATTAAGAAAGGTAATGAGTGAGAGAGAAAGAAAGAAAGACAGAAACAGAGAGAGAGAGAGAGAGAGAGAGAGAGAGTAAAATAAGTCATTAATTCCTTGTAAGGGAGAAATATTTCCTTAAGGGCCAAATTACCTTGAAAAGCAGGTATCTTCTAGCAAATGAAAGTGGCAGAAAATAATGACGTCATGAGCTGCGTTGAAAAGTGAAACTGCTGAGAGAGAGAGAGAGAGAGAGAGAGAGAGAGAGAGAGAGAGAGAGAGAAGTAGTGCCAAGTTCAGTAGGTTACCCACAGCCTAGAGCTAAAGTTGGAGTGACTGAGCGAGGGAGGAGGAGGAGGAAAGAGTGAAGACAAGGTAACGTAAGGATGGAAAGAGAAAGAGAGAGAGAGAGAGAGAGAGAGAGAGAATTTTTGACTCCATTTGAATATGCTTTTATCCTTTGAAATCTTATTGTTTGACTTGTACTTACTTTCCTTTTTCTCCCTCCTCCTCCTCCTCCTCCTCCTCCTCCTCCTCCTCCTCCTCCTCCTCCTCCTCGAATAGTAGTAGTGATAGTAGAAGTAGTAGTAGTAGTGGTAGAGGTGGGTGGGGAGAAGCCTTCACCTTTACTGTTTTGTGTCTCACTTTAGATAAGAGAGTGTAGTTTATCTCAAACAGCCTCGTAAGGGCAAACAGGTCTGCTGTTGTTTGTTCTTCCTTATGATCCTTTGTATTCACTCCTCCTCCTCCTCCTCCTCCTCCTCCTCCTCCTCCTCCTCCTCCTCCTCCTCCTCCTCCTCCTTCTCTTCTTTCGTCTCCACTTCTCTATTCAATCAATCAGTTATGTCCTCATGCCCTCATTTCTTCCTCCTTCCCTCTCTCCTTCTTCCTTTCCTTCCATCTTCCCTCCCATCCCCTCCTCCCCTCTCACCCTCTTCTTTTCTATTT
>JAPQNM010000025.1:8274994-8277494 GCA_029783475.1 Metacarcinus magister
CTCCCCTCCCTCCCTTCCTTCCCTTCCTTCCCTCCCACCCTCCCTCCCTCTCCCTCTCTCCTCTCTCCTCCCTCCCTCCCTTCCTCTTGCTTTTGCTTTGTCTTCTTATCTTCCTTTGCAGTTTGTTTGTTTGTTTGTGTGTGTGTTTGTTTGTCATCATTTTGTAGTTGTAGTTGTTTGTTTGTTTGTTTGTTCAATTGTTTGTTTCTTGGGAGGTTTGTGTTTTGTAATTGTTTTCAGTGTTGACTCCTCCTCCTCCTCCTCCTCCTCCTCCTCCTCCTCCTCCTCCTCCTCCTCCTCCCTCTTCTTCCTCCTCTTTATTACTTTTTCATATTATGTTTTCCTCCTTCTCCACATCCTCTCATCGTCTCCTTCTTCTTCTTCTTCTTCTTCTTCTTCTTCTTCTTCTTCTTCTTCTTCTTCTTCTTTTATTCTTATTTATGATTTTTTTTTTATCTTATTCACTTTTTTTTTCTCCATGCACTTGACTTTTTTTTTCCTTATTTTTTCCTGTTCTTGTTCCTTCTTTCATTCTTTCATTCTTTCATTTTTTTTTCTTTCTTTCTTTCTTTCTTTGGTGTTGTGTTATAGTTCGTGTTTGCTTTTCTTTTGTTTTATAACTTATGGCATCTTTCTTTCTTCTTCTTCTTCTTTCTTTTATTCTTCTAAGTCTTCATCATCCTCGTCCTTTTATTTTCTATTTCTGTTTTTCCTCCTCCTTCTCCTCCTTCTCCTCTCCTCTTCCTCTTCCTCCTCTCCTTCTCCTCCTCCTCCTTTCCCATGAATAAGAGTATAAGACGCTACTATTTTCAGACTTACCTTCTTTTCTCTTATTTAGTCATCAAACTACTACTACTACTATTACTACTACTACTACTAATACTAATACTAATACTAATACTAATACTAATAATAATTTTGACTATTAATTTATTATTTTATCAGTCGAGGAATCAGTTAATTAGTATGCAAAGACGTGGAATGTGTGCTTTTTAGTTCAGTTCAACACTTGACTAACCCTCCCTTCCCTTCCTTCCCTTCCTTCCCTTCTTCCCTTCCTTCCCTTCCCTTCCTCCCTTCCTCCCTTCCTTCCTTCGTTCGTTCGTTCGTTCGTTCGTACAGTCAATCAATCAGTCAACTGTTGCAAAACGAACACAGTTGAAAGAGAAATGGAAGGAAGATTGTCTGATTTATATGGTGGTGATGGTGATGGTGGTGATGGTGGTGGTGGTGGTGGTGGTGATGATGGTGGTGGTGGTGGTGGTGGTGATGGTGATAGTGGTAGTGGTGGTGGTGGTGGTGGTGTTGTACCCTATATCCGGGATACGTACTGGAGAGAGAGAGAGAGAGAGAGAGAGAGAGAGAGAGAGAGAGAGAGAGAGAGAGAGAGAGAGAGAGAGAGAGAGAGAGAGAATTTCTACGTCTTAACAAATGCGCCATAACTATCAGAGACTACCCTATTTTTACTCTCTCTCTCTCTCTCTCTCTCTCTCTCTCTCTCTCTCTCTCTCTCTCTCTCTCTCTCTCTCTCTCTCTCTCTCTCTCTCTCTGTGGGTATCGAACTGGTTTTCATAGTTATCTAGGTTGATTTCCAAAGCCATTCAGCCATTGATTTATGTATATGTATTAGTTATTGATAGTAGTATGCATGGTGTATGTCTGTATGAATGAATGAATAATGTATTTCTTTGTTTATTCATTTCCTTATCTTTCTTTGTCTGTATGAATGGATGTATTGATTTATTTTACATTGTATTGATTTTATTTATTTATTTATTTTTTTTTTCCTGATTTGTGTATTGATTATTTTTGGTTTAGTTTCATATATTATTATTATTATTATTATTATTATTATTATTATTATTATTATTCAATGTTGTATTTTGTCATGTTAAGAGTGCAAGTCTGAGGTGTGTGTGTGTGCGTGTGCGTGTGCGTGTGTGCGTGTCATTATAGAACAATGAAATCACGCTTTGGTGACTGTATATATAAAGCCAAAGGTGATAGGTAGTGTATTTTTTCACATTTAGTTGTATTAGTTAATGACAAAACCGCTTATAGATGATTGGAATTGTATTTTTCATAAGTAGATACAGGAAACAATAAGAAATAACGATTTTTTTTTGTTTATTTACTATATATGAAATGCCATAGATTGAAAGGAGTTGTATTTTTCATAAGTAGATACAGTAAGGACTATGAAGAGAAAAAAAAGTATATGTATACGTGCATATGAAGAAGAAAAAAAACTGCTTAAAATACATCTTTCACAAATAAAACCCACAAATTAATCAACAATAACAGTAATAATAATAAAAACAGTAATTCAAGACCACAAATCAATCAATAAAACACTAAACCCAAAACTTTACTTCATAATCTTGCAAATTAACACAAATACAAACATCAACATCATCTTCTTCATACATATAGTCATAATTATACAACAAAACAGAGAGGAAGGAAGAAAAAAGCCTTACATATTCAGAGGCAATAAAAT
>JAPQNM010000025.1:8284994-8289108 GCA_029783475.1 Metacarcinus magister
GTGCCACCAGAGGCCCAAACGGTGCCACCAGATAGCCAAACAGTGCCACCAGAGAGCCAAACGGTGCCACCAGAGGGCCAAACGGTGCCACCAGAGAGCCAAACGGTGCCACCAGAGAGCCAAACGGTGCCACCAGAGGGCCAAACGGTGCCACCAGAGAGCCAAACGGTGCCACCAGAGAGCCAAACGGTGCCACCAGAGGGCCAAACGGTGCCACCAGAGAGCCAAACGGTGCCACCAGAGAGCCAAACGGTGCCACCAGAGGGCCAAACGGTGCCACCAGAGGGCCAAACGGTGCCACCAGAGAGCCAAACGGTGCCACCAGAGGGCCAAACGGTGCCACTCATATGGGAAGCCAAACAGTGCTACACAGATTAAGATTTCAAGGGAAACTGTGAAGAAAAAAGATGAAATTTAATGAAAAAAATTCTTAACAGATGGAATTTCAAGGGAAAATATAGTTAACATTTTGAATTACTTTTGGGAAAAAATGCTATAAATATATTAAATTGTTCAAAAATAGAATAATTAAAAGGAAAACAATGACTAATGACTAGACATCAAGAAGTAGAATTGAAAGAAAAGGGGAGCGAGAGTGAGAGAGAGAGAGAGAGAGAGAGAGAGAGAGAGAGAGAGAGAGAGAGAGAGAGAGAGAGAGATGGCACTGCAGTCACCAAACTCACTCTTAACCCTTAGAACTCGTCTGACCAGTAACTGAACCACCCAATCACAGCCTTGTATTAATGTCACAGACCGCCCTTAGCCAATGAGAAGAGTCCAATTTTACATTACTGTTTTTTTTAGCCAATCAAGTGTAAGGTTTTTGCTTCAAGATGGTAAGGACCAATTAGAACCTCGGATTTGAGTGGCAAAAGGTAACAGCCAATGGGAATGTGAGTTTTGGATCCATAGAGTTGACAGCCAATAAGAAGGTCAGGATCGGAGAGAGAGAGAGAGAGAGAGAGAGAGAGAGAGAGAGAGAGAGAGAGAGAGAGAGAGAGAGAGAGAGAGAGAGAGAGAATTTAAATAGATGAAAATGTTGATATTTTAGTAGATATATTAAAGCCACGATGTGTTAGATTATTAATTAAAATGGATATATACAGAGATTAAAGATTTTTTTTTCCTCTCTCTCTCTCTCTCTCTCTCTCTCTCTCTCTCTCTCTCTCTCTCTCTGTCGTGTCGTGTATTACATTTACAATACGAAAAGGAAACGAGAGAGAGAGAGAGATGAGAGAGAGATGAGAGGAGAGAGAGAGAGAGAGAGAGAGAGAGAGAGAGAGAGAGAGCTTCGTTTCCTACTCACTCCGGGTTCGAACTAGTTCAAGGACGAGATGAGAGAGTCGTGTAGTCGTAATCTCAAAGTTGTGAGTTTCCTGCGAGGTCGTCTCTCTCTCTCTCTCTCTCTCTCTCTCTCTCTCTCTCTCTCTCTCTCTCTCTCTCTCTCTCTCTCTCTCTCTCTCTCTCTCTGTAATGAAATACAAAAAAAATAAAGAGAAATGAAGAGGAAAGAGATACATACAAATTGAGAGAGAGAGAGAGAGAGAGAGAGAGAGAGAGAGAGAGAGAGAGAGAGAGAGAGAGAGAGAGAGAGAGAGAGAGAGAGTCTGACGTCACTCATAATTGCCTTGAATATGACTTCGTGCAACGTGAAATTATGAATATATTGAAAAGATATTAGAAAATAAAGTTGAGAGAGAGAGAGAGATAGAAAGAGAGAGAGAAAGGGAAAGAGAAAGAGAGAATTATAATTAAATAGTTTTGAATTTAGAGAAACAAGCAAGATATTTTACTTCAGAGAGAGAGAGAGAGAGAGAGAGAGAGAGAGAGAGAGAGAGAGAGAGAGAGAGAGAGAGAGAGAGAGAGAGGCGCGCTCCCTCAGCCACCATTTTGTCTTCACAACAACAAAATGGCGGCCGCATGAGTGTTGCATAGGTGTGTTGCTTGAGTGTTGTGTGTGTACGTACATGTGTGCACCTGCAAACACACACACACACACACACACACACACACACACACACACACACACCACACACACACACACACACACACCAAAAAGAATATTCACCTGAACTAGAAATGTGAAATTATGTGTCAGAGAGAGAGAGAGAGAGAGAGAGAGAGAGAGAGAGAGAGAGAGAGAGAGAGAGAGAGAGAGAGAGAGAGAGGAAAATTTTAACGACCAACCTATTTGCTGGAGATGAAAGATACAGAGGAAAGAGGAGGAGGAGGAGGAAGAAGAGGAGGAGGAGGAGGAGGAGGAGGAGGAGGAGGAGGTAGGGTGAAGCAATAGGGTGAGTTCACTATTGTTCTACTGTTGTCACTACCTCCTCCTCCTCCTCCTCCTCCTCCTCCTCCTCCTCCTCCTCCTCCTCCTAATGTCTTTCCGTCCCCACTAAATATTTTGTTTCTCTCTCTCTCTCTCTCTCTCTCTCTCTCTCTCTCTCTCTCTCTCTCTCTCTCTCTCTCTCTCTTTCTGCCTGGGTGTGAAAAGCCATAAAAAAGACATAATAAGTTAGAAAAGTAAGAGTAAAAGTAAGAATAAAAGTAAGAGTAAAAGTAAGAGTAAAAGTAAGAGTAAAAGTAAGAGTAAAAGCAAGTTAGGAAAAGTAAGACTGCTATTATTATTATTATTATTATTATTATTATTATTATTATTATTATTATTATTATTTGTAGTAGTAGTTTGATTGATTCGTTAAAATTTTCATTATTAAAAGCAATATTTTCATAGTTGACAGAGGAGGAGGAGGAGGAGGAGGAGGTGGAGGTGGTGGAGGAGGTAGAGAAGGAGGAAGAGGAGGAAGAAAGTAAATCAGTGTGTAAAAATAATGGAAGAGGGAGGAGAGAGAGAGAGAGAGAGAGAGAGAGAGAGAGAGAGAGAGAGAGAGAGAGAGAGAGAGAGAGAGAGAGAGAGAGAGAGAGAGAGACCTTGGAAAAGTGTGTCACCACTGACGGATTATTGAAGGGAGAGGAGAGAGTGAGGGGGGGAGGGAGGGTAAAGAGAGAGAGAGAGAGAGAGAGAGAGAGAGAGAGAGAGAGAGAGAGGAGAGAGAGAGAGGAGAGAGAGGAGAGAGAAGAGAGAGAGAGAGTGCATGGAGGGACGGAGGTAGAATAATTGGAGGGAGGAAAAAAGAGAGAGAAGCGATAGAGAGTGAGGAAGGTCAGGAATAGAGGAAAAAGTGAATCAGAGAGCGAAAGTGAGAGAGAGAGAGAGAGAGAGAGAGAGAGAGAGAGAGAGAGAGAGAGAGAGAGAGAGAGAGAGAGAGAGAGAGAGAGAGAGAGAGTCATAGAAAACGGAAATTAGGTCACTTTAAATACTCGACAGCAAACGAGGATAATAAAAGAGAGAAGAGAGAGAGAGAGAGAGAGAGAGAGAGAGAGAGAGAGAGAGAGAGAGAGAGAGAGAGAGAGAGAGAGAGAGAGAGAGAGAGAGTATGCAAGACAGTAAACAGTAAAGTAAGAAATATAATGGAAAAGAGAGAGAGAGAGAGAGAGAGAGAGAGAGAGAGAGAGAGAGAGAGAGAGAGAGAGAGAGAGAGAGAGAGAGAGAGATAGAGTGGAGGGGGGAAGAAATGTAGGTCACCTGATGGAACTACACCCCTCCCTCCTCCACCACCTCCACCTCCTCCTCCTCCTCCTCCTCCTCCTCCTCCTCCTCCTCCTCCTCCTTCTTCCACTCTCTCCCTCCCTTCCATTCTTCCAATCTCCCTCCTTCTCTCCTTCCTTCCTTCCTTCCTTCCTTCCTTCCTTCCTTCCTTCCTTCCTTCATTCTTACTTCCCATTCTTATCTCTTAGTGTTTTGTCGCCCTTATCTTTATCAGAGAGAGAGAGAGAGAGAGAGAGAGAGAGAGAAGAGAGAGAGAGAGAGAGAGAGTGAGAGTGAGAGAAATTCCATACTGGGTGAGAACGCGTGACCTGGACTGGTACTCTCACTCTCTCTCTCTCTCTCTCTCTCTCTCTCTCTCTCTCTCTCTCTCTCTCTCTCTCTCTCTCTCTCTGTGTGCTGTCTTAATGATTCTCTAAGACACTGTTGTTCTTTTCCTTTCCCTTTTTCTGCTCCTCCTCCTCCTCCTCCTCCTCCTCCTCCTCCTCCTCCTCCTCCTCCTCCTCC
>JAPQNM010000025.1:8291708-8294208 GCA_029783475.1 Metacarcinus magister
CCTCCTCCTCCTCCTCCTCCTGCCGTGCTCCTGCTGGTGGTGATGGAGGAGGGGAAGGCGACGGTCAGACTCCGCTCAGCATTGATTCCGCGTTAACCTTCGTCTATTTCGTGTTACATTTCGTTCCCACGTGGTCGTCTTTTTAATCCTGTGTTATGTATGCATCGTTGGTTTTGTGTTATCTTGTGTGTTTCTTTCGTTTGTCTCGTTTTTATTCTCCGTTTGTTCCATGGTGTTTTTTCTTCTTCTTCTTTTTTTTTCTGTCTTTCTTACGTGTTTTCTTTGCTAATACCGTGTTTCTGGGACTTAATTCTGGTGTTATTTTTTGTTATACTCTTGTTATCGTCTTTCGCGTCTATGTTATCGAACTACAATTGACTTCAAGGGTGTTAAAGACGGCGATTGAAGCAGTGAAGCAGTGAAGCAGTGAAGCAGTGAAGCAGTGAAGCAGTGAAGCAGTGAAGCAGTGAAGCAGTGAAGCAAAGAAGCAGTGAAGTAGTGAAGCCACAAGGTGATCAGCGGAGCATGACATGAGGTGGACAAAAGGAAGATATTCAAGTGTCTAAGAGAAAGAAAAATAAGGAGTATTTAGTTTTTGTGTTTTGTTTCTTGGATATAAAAAAAAAGCAGTCTAACGATAAACAAAACACACACACACACACACACACACACACACACACACACACACACACACACACACACACACACACACACACACACACACACACACACACACACACACACACACACACATACACACACATGGTCAACCACAATTCTGATTTTTGTTCACTTCTTCCCGTCACTCAGGAAGACTCTCTCCTCTTCCTCCTCTTGGTGAGAAGACAAAGAAGAGGAAGAGGACGTGAGGAAGCTGATTTGAGGGGAAAGAGGAGGATGTAAGAAAGAAAAAGAGAAAGAAAGATAAAAAAAAGAGAAAGAGGAAGAACACATGAGTTAAGAAAAATGAAAGTGGAAAACATGATGCGAAGAAAGGGCGAAGGAAGGAAGGAAGATGATGATGAGAAGAAGGAGGAGGAATAGAGGGAGAGAGGAGGGAGGAAGAGATGTAAGGAGGAGTCTTTCCTATTAGCCGGTTCCTCACGCGTGTCCACGACCCCTAATGCCTCAATCACTCCATGAATAGAACTAATTACATCGTAAAATGCATACTAAAGGCTTCCAAACGGACAGAGGCAATGGCGTTTTCAATAAGATTCGTCCAACCAAGAACTCCTTCACGGCGCCACAACCCTCGACTCCATCCCTTAGCGACCTTAAAACATGTGATATTTAGCCAGTAAACGTGTCACTAGAGGCTGGATGCAAGGGTAATGGGATGGCTGCGAGAGAGGCTTCCTAAGGGTGCGGGAAGATGAGTGAAGAGAGACAAGGAAAGCATCGATGTTTTGTGGGAAATAATTTTGTACTGCTTGAGAGAAAGTGAAGAGGAGAAGGGCGATGCTGGTGCCATTGGTGTTTTAATCATCTCTTCCTCCTCTTCCTCTTCCTCTTCTTCTTCTTTCTGTACGTTCCTTTAATTAGCTCATTGTGAAGTTATTAATAATGTATCGTAAAAATGTGACGTGGAGATTCGTGAGTTAACTTTCTGGTCAATATGTGTGGGTAGGATTGTGTCCCTAGATGGTAATAATGTTGATTCAGTGCTTTATGTAAGGGTGTATAAGGGTGGTTTTACTTTATTACTGATGATATCCATTAATACCGAGATTGAGAGCAAGGCAATCAGTTCTTGTATGTTAATTAAAGTTACTAAGAAGAAGAGACAGACAGATAGACGGACAGAGAGACAAAAATAGACAGTGAAATTCTAGGAAGACAGACAAACAGGTAAACAGAAACAACGTAAAATAAAGAAACACAGAAACATATACAAAAAATCAATAAAAAAAGACAAACAAGTCAAACAGAAATGCAAACAAACAAACAAACAAATCAATTATACAACAAACAAAAAACAAAAACACACCATCACCACAAACAAACACACAAAATAAATAAATAAATAAAAAAGAATTATAAAACTTAATTACAATCCAGTGAGAAGTAACACGAGAAGAAGATATTGAGTAACACAATTAACCTTGTGACACTAGAGTTGGCTGAATAATTACTATCAGGTTTGAGCTCCTTCACTCACTCCCCGTACCCCCCTTACCTCCCCTTACCTCCCCTTACCTCCTCCTTACCTCCCCCTTACCTCCCCTTTAACCCCCTCCTCCCTCACCTGCCCTAGAGTCCCGGAATAGCACTTCATCTAGGCCATGGCAAGCCTCTATACAGGTGAGGTTAGGTAAGAAAGGGAAGGATTCTCGTCTACCACACTCGACATCATAATTCTAATTAAATTCCATCTAAACAGTATTTGAATGGCAATAAGGGGATCAGGTGTCAAAGAGGACCATGTGAAGGAGTGGAAAGTAATCCTATCAACACTCTATATCAGTAGAGGCTAGCATCTGTGTAGTGTTATTATGTG
>JAPQNM010000025.1:8299208-8311708 GCA_029783475.1 Metacarcinus magister
CCACACCTCATCACTGCCTCACCACCGCCACCCACAGTCACCCCGTCACCCCGCAACCCCGTCACCCCGCCACCACCCACCAGACCTTCAACTCGACCCATTACTCACCTCAACGACATTACTTTCACATTTCCTTCCAAGATAATGAAGAGAAAAGTACAATGTGTAACCAACTAAAAGAAAATAATTGACAAGTGAAAATAATAGGAGTACGCTTAGGAAATGGCGAGGGTACGAGGAGGAGGAGGAGGAAGAGGAGGAGGAGGAGGAAGAGGAGGAGGAGGTGGAAGAGGACCCAGTCTTTGGTTTCGTAGGACGCTAACCTAATCATGGCAGACCAACCATAAAGAAGAGGTTGTGAATATATTACAGTATCAGAAAATAACCCGAGGGGCTGAGAGTCGACTCCGCTAATGGCTGATGTTATCTCCACACGCGCATAAAAATTGCTTCATCAGGCGCCCGGTGACCGACAATTATTTACATACGTGATGTCAATATATTGTGGGGGCGAGGACTGCGCGGCGACTCTCACAGCGGTGGGAGTCCTGGCAGGTGCCAATACGAGGCCGAGAATCATTCAGGAGGGACGGCCGCCGCGCCTCCGCCCAGGGAATGACAACACTGCATGGTGACGAGCGGCGTGGGAAGCTTCGCCCGGACACGAGGCCTTCAAGCTAGGCGGGAAACGAGGCCTAAACGACAGTCTTTTTCTTATAGTTTAGACTCATACGTTTCTGAACACATTCTTTTCCTCTCATTATAAACCCTTAGTATTCTATTTTATATTTGTTTTCTCTCCTTATTGGTATTGTTTTAATATTGGTTTCTTCTTAAGATAAGCTAATTGCATTGTGTTCCCTACAAGTCGTAAGTACCGGCGTGCCTCAAGGCGACAAACAGAACCACGCCCCTCACGCCATTTGTAAACATGGGCACATCAGCAACTTGTATGCAAATGCTGCCAAATCTTCATTTATTGTATCATTTATACAACTGAGGCGGCTGGCAATCACTTAATCCCTGCCCAGCACCACTCGCACACCTTAAGGAGTATAATCAAATCTCTTGAAGGGATAACCAATCTTTACCTGCAGAAGAGGACAGGTTGAGGCGCCTATCACTCCTTCACGCCCTGGCCCTCACCTCACCTCACCTCACCTCACCTCACCTTACGTATCCTTTCCTCTCTAATTTCATATCCTCACTCGGGGTTGTGTCGGTCTGGTCAGGTCAAGTTTGGTTAGAATAAGTTACATAATGTCAGGTCAGTTCAGGTTTGGTTTGTTTTGTGTTGAGTTCTTATCGTCCTCATCTACGTGTTGCAAGGTAGAACTGTGTAACGTTATAGTGCTTCTACCTTTAGCTGACCTAATAGTGTCTGTCACACGCATGATTTCACGCTGCGAGCAAGAGGCAAACTAATATAGGAAAATTATATATATGAGAGAGAGAGAAGACAGAGAGAAAGAGAGAGAGAGAGTAATAGAGAGAGAAAGGGAGAGTAAGAGGAAGAAGCTGACGTCACACATTCAACTCTCCCGCGTCTTTGTGTATCCTCACTTTTCTCATCACCCCACTAGTGACGCTGCTGACTGTGTGGGCAGCGGGAGGTGAGGACCCACGCGCCGCACGTCACAGTCCCTGCAGGAGGCCCATTAGGTCGTCCCTCACACCCCTGACCTTCACCCTCACACACCTCATCGGCAACAGGTGAGGCGGTGTTTGAAGTTCACAGTTTAGTATCTTCATGACAACAATGCATCGCTGGGGAAGAGAATGTGTACAGGACGCGTTGGGGTATAACGAGGAATTACTACTACCGTGTGTGTGTGTGTGTGGGTGTGTGGGTGTGTGGGTGTGGGTGTGGGTGTGTGTGTGTGTGTGTGTATATGTGTGTGTGTGTGTGTTCGTTTCACATTAACAAAATAGAAAACACGACTGTTATCTTGATTCTCTCCGCGCGTCAAAACCGAGCATAAAACATCTTAGATTCGCGGCTTGAAGTAGCAAGATGGCATCATAACATCGCTAAGAAACGCATCTGTCTAAGTAATATTTTCTCCGATTTCATTATTTTCCCGGATATTGGTTCATTACAATCCTCCTTTGTTGGCGACACACCTGTGCTCAGCGTGACGAGCGATGGATTACCTGTGTCCGCCATTCCTCGGTGATGAGCATGGCAGGCGCAGTGCGGCCGGAACAACAGCAGACATGATACAGAATACACATTTCCACATAGAAAATAGCCAGTATTTTTTACACACACAGAGCGCCATTTCCATATTTACTTTTTTATTCATGCACACGTGCGCTGATATTTGTTTTCATATTTATGTTTACACCTGGGAACGTTTAGCCAACTGAAAAATCAACAATGAGTGGGAACGAGATAGCCGGCGCATCATGGTTCCTGTGTTACCTTTCACTAAACGGCTCAGGCGGGCCATGAACACGGGGGGTTTGTAGCAACGGTTATGTGCAGAACAAGAAGTGAGGCATTTATGATAGTATTATTATCAAAATATTTAAAGCAACAGCGAAAATAACACACAACGGTTATGGTCGAAACGGTTGAAAATTTGCTTTTACGGCACCCATTAAGCATTACGGGAGAATGAGGGTAATTTCGACGCTGGGAGGAGAGGGGAAGGGACACGGCAGGGGATAAAGGGGCGGCAGGGGGCTGGCAAGGGGCTGAGGGAGGATGAGGAGGGGGACTTCTGGATCAGCTCTTAATTAGTCAAATCCCAGCTGAGCTAAATCTAATGACCTCCGGGCTGAGTCATCCAACTGACCTTCGTTCACTGTTATTTTTTTCCCTTCCTTCGCAGCGACCTCTCTGCTCAGGCCGGAGAGAGATTATTCAGATTTTCGGGAGCTAACGGCGTTCCCTTTCCACGCCAGCACTCCGCCCTTATTCCGTCCCTCCATTGAGAAGCAGCAACACACTCTCACTCAACAGATGGTGACTAAAGGACTAAAAGAGGACGACACGGTAACTTTTATGCTACACCGAGGTACGCTAAGCCATCTTGCTTGTGTTAATCACGTCCGCTTTACAATGAGATGAAGTGATGATGATGATGATGAAACGAAACACACAGTCAAACGATGCACTGAAATACACCTCCATCAACACCCAACACCATTATTAGCGACACCCTCGTACTGGCGATACAATAGAGCTGATTTTGGAAAGCGCGCGATAAAAAAAAGGTGTATGTTTAAAGTTCATAATAAAAAAGTCGTTTCATCGCACACATCAAATACACAACAACAATACCTGTGAAGCCTAATAACAATGATCATGAATTCTGATAACACTGATAGAATCAAACAACATAACGTGCAAACTGCCACTGTAATCTGCTGTACAAATGTAATGAAATGACCCGCAGCATTTTTACAACACACACACACACACCCACCCACACACACACACACACACACACAGAAAAGAGAGAGAGAGAGGGAGAGAGAGAGAGAGAAGAAGAAGAAGAAGAAAAAAAGAAGTTGAATGCTCGTTCCATCCCACGTCTCCCACCCACCTCTAGACCACCTAATGAAGTCTGTGGCCAGTTAACGAAGCAAGTAAGTTTCTGTCTGGGTCCCGGACACTATAAATCAAGGGATGAAGCCAAGCAGCGGCGAGCATCGGGCGCTTCCTTCTCCCTCCTGAGCTGATTAATTAAGAGTCTTGCTTCTCATTAGTTTCGTCACTGATACTTGAAGCAGTTTTCAAGTAGGGTTCAAACCTTTCCAAATTTCTATCACGTTCCGAATCACTCATCAGTTCTTGCCCCACGTACACACACACGCACATGCACACACATACACACACACACACACACACACACACAGACACAGACACACACATGAGGGTACAAATACGACCTTGCATGCATAGATATACTTACACAAAAGGGTGATGGAAAATAGAGATACAAAGACTTGATTTAGTGTTTAGTGATCGATTTTTCACCAATGAAGTTCTTTGATTAGAGGAAGAAAGATGTGGTAAATGTTTTTTTTTATTTTTTTTGTATACACATTCCTATTCCATCTTCAGTACGTCTTCATTCTCCCTATCATCCTTTTTCTGCCTCCTCCTCTCCTTCTCCTCCTTTCCTCCTCTCAGCCTCTTCAATCCTCTCCCTTTCACCCTCCTCTCACTTCTCTCTCTCTCTCGTCTCTCCCTCCTCTTTCTATATCCCCGTGCTCTTTACATTCCTCATTTCCTTTCACTTTCTCTCTCCCTCAAGATTTCTCGTTTTCCTCTCTCACTTTCTCTTCTTCTTTCCCTCCCTCCCTCCCTCCCTCCCTCCTCTCCACGCACAACTTCCCCGCTTCCCTCCCTCGCCACGGCTAATTTACCCTTACCTCCCTATTATCAAAAGCTCACTTTCCCTCGTCGCCGGGAAAAGCGCCGCTAATATGCTGTGAATAATAGAAAAATTCCAACCTTGAGAGTGTTGCACTAGACCTCGACGTCTCACCTGCATTATACTTTCCTAATTACGCCTCCCTCGCACACCTGTCATAAACCTGGAAGCCTAACTCATGATGATGGTGAGGAGGAAGAAGAGGAGGAGGAGGAGGAGGAGGAAGAGAGGGAAGAGGAGGAGTTACCCAGGGAGTGATAGCCCCAAGCCACGAGAAATTACCGTATAATTGGCTTGTTCATATTACATGTGTTGGGATGAGTCATTGGTTGGGTCGGGCCCGAAGCTCCTTCACAGAGGGGGAGAAAGAGAGGAGGGAAGAGAGAGGGAGAGAGAAAGGAGAGAGAGAGACGGACGGACGGAAGAAGGGAAGGAGAGAGGGGGACTGGAGGGAGAGAGGGGGAAGGAGGAACGCTATACAGGAGGAAAGGAAATGAGGTGTTCTTTTTTTCCCTTCTTTGGCCGTGAGGAACAGAAAGAAGAGGTTTTTCATGGTGGCAGACTGTGTTGGGGAATGGAGATGGAGGGGCGGGGGGGGAGGGGAGGGGGAGAGGCAGGGGTACAGAGAGGCAAAGGAGCAGCAAGAAGGGGGAGGAAAGAGGAGGATAAAAACGGTAGTATGATGAGAGAGAAAAGACCGTGAGAATTCAAGACCCAAAGATTATGATCCTCACCTGATATTGAAGAGGATAAGAAAATAAATGTAATCTTGATGATGAGGAAGAAATAAAAGTAAATATTATGAAGCGTGGATTACTGAAATTTAAAACTATTCTATTACTGAAGCAACACATAAGGTACTAGTGTGTGTTGGGGACATGACTGTGTGTGTGTGTGTGTGTGTGTGTGTGTGTGTGTGTGTGTGTGTGTGTGTGTGTGTGTGTGTGTGTGTGTGTGTGTGTGTGTGTGTGTGTGTGTGTGTGTGTGTGTGTGTGTGTGTGTGTCAGCATCAATGGCAACATACGAAGAGAGAGAGAGAGAAATAGAGAGAGAGAGAGAAATAGAGAGAGAGAGAGAAATAGAGAGAGAGAGAGAACTAAACAGAAAAAGGCGGGGAAAAGTGCATTCATAAAGCCAAGAGAATACTGACACAAGAAACAAAATGAGAAACGAGTCAATAATCTAGATAACTGTTTTAGTCGCCTTTGATATAAAAAGCTTTGATCTCTTATTAGAAGCGCATAAAACCCTTATACATATATTAAGAGGAAAGCATTAAAAGAAGAATATTGATGAACGATTTGCATATATCACGTAAATTATGAGTCAAAAAAGAAAAGTCAGATGAGGACAAGAACCTAACATCATTAATAGACATAAACGAGATGAAATAACACAAACGAATATGAGAATACAAGATAAATGTAGAATGAGACAGAGGATATATTACCATCACCCCCCCCCCTCCCCCTCCTCCTCCTCCTCCAATGCGGATTAATCTCCACCCTCCCCCCAAACACACATACACAAACACACATCTCCAGCAGCCTCCCTCCTTTCCTCCCTCAGCGGCCGTCAGATAAAAGTGGAATGTATCGAGGTGACGTGAGGGAGGCGTGTTGGGGTGGCCCACTCCCAACGTGTATATAATTAGACGATAATTAAGTCCAACCCACCAGGGAGTTTTAGTGGTGTGTCTCGCCTTCACGACAGAAAGGAATGTACTGAGTTTAGGTTCCGTATGCTGGGATGCTTACCATTTTTTTACCTTTTTTTTTTAGTTAATTTTCCTTTCTGAAATTTCCTACGGTTGTATATATATGTAGAGTGTTTCTGTGTGTGTATGTGGGTGTGTGTGTGTGTGTGTGTGTGTGTGTGTGTGTGTGTGTGTGTGCATGTGTGTCTGTTTTAAGCACAATGATTTGCTAAGCTTTTTTCTTTTCTTTTTTTTATCCTTGTAAAGGCGACAAACGTTTTATTATTAAACGTAAGTGGCTGGTAATGTAATGTATTTTTTTCCCTTCTCCATTTGCATATTATCTCCCTTCCCATTACGTATCAAAAGATCTTCATAAATCCCCCAATAGCACTTTATTTTGCCACCCCAAGAATCCTGCTTCATACTCCTCCTCCTCTTCCTCCTCCTCCTCCCTCCCTGCCTGGCTTCTCTTCCCTCCTTCCTCCTCTCCATCTCTCCCTCCAATGAGCCGAATCCTCCAATCATTAAACCAGCCACACGGTTCCTCCACCTCATCCTTCACCACCACCACCACCACCACCACCACCACCACCACCACCACCACCACCACCACCAAAACTACATAAGTACCTCCTATAATTTATACACAACACCACACATTACCCCTCGTCTCTCTCTCTCTCTCTCTCTCTCTCTCTCTCTCTCTCTCTCTCTCTCTCTCTCTCTCTCTCTCTCTCTCTCTCTCTCTCTCTCTCTCTCTCTCTCTCTCTCTCTCTCTCTTTCACTCTCTGCTTGGTGCACACCCTCGCTCCGTCCTTTTTTTCCTTCCTTCAGCTGCCTCAACGCGTGTCTCCTCCTTCAGAAACCATTAATCAGAGTAAAGACACGTCCTTTGAGCCTTGGTTCGTCACTCCTTCCCCATCCTGCGAGGACCTCAAGCCGCGGGAGTCAAACTTATAAAGCCTTCCGCAGTTCTCTCCGATGCGCTAATGTCGGGCGGAAAATTGCGGGGATTTCTTGCTTAACGAGCGATAAATCAAGTGAAGTAGCTTAGTAAAGGCTGTCTTTAGTGAGTTCTTAGACGCCTTCCTTCCTTCGTGTACTGGAAAGGCGAGTGAGTGGTGGCTGGAAAACCGCTTTGTTGTCTGAGTTTTATTTCTTGGTTTATTTTCTCAATCTTGTCTTGTTATTATAAGCGGTTATATTGTTTTAATCTTTCTCTCTTAGCGTAAAATTCCAAACTTTTCATAAACCAGTTTTTGACAATTTTTCCAGTAATTTCCTTATAATTTGCGATCTAGAAATGATCAATAATATCCATTTACGACGCGAAATACAGAGAAAATCACGCCTATCCACAGTGCCATTTGCAGAGCGTCTCGTTTCGCTTTCATCCCATTACGGTCAAAATCATTCAAGGACTCTTCGCTCCGGACAAAGATCTCTTATGGCTTCGGTTTTTTTCCCCTCAAATCTTCAAGAACGGAGGAGGAAAAAAATGGTGGAAACGCTAATCTCGTATTTTTTCCTCGTGTGGTAAAGAATCGCCGCCCCATCACTGAGGAGGAGGAGGAGGAGGAGGAGGAGGAGGAGGAGGAAGGAAAGAAGATGCGTGGAGTGAAGTGCAAGGAGGGTGAAGATGAGGAGAGAGAGAGAGAGAGAGAGAGAGAGAGAGAGAGAGAGAGAGAGAGAGAGAGAGAGAAATATAAAGGTATACTCGCGTGATCCTACTTCCTCTCACCCTCCTTCCTCCTCCGCCGTACATCACCCTCTTCCCCGCCACTCACACTCCTCCCCACCCCTTCCTACGTCCTCACACCGGGCCTCATGCAAACCCTTATAACCTTAACTATATAAAGGTGTGAGCAATCTCGGGGCCGTCAGGTGGGCAGTGAGAAGTGGATGCCCCTCGCCTCTAGCGCCTCTCAGTTCGCGTGCGCAGCCTCCACCAATCACACAGCTCCGCCCAGGGGAGTGGCCACGCCCATCAACAATCACTTTACCAGCCAAGGTAGTAATTATGACTGCCTTTAGACCCAAAGACGATATTTTCATCGGCTCATAAAGTGTGTAAGTGTGTGTGTGTGTGTGTGTGTGTGTCTATGTGGGTGTGTGTGTGTGTGTGTGTGTGTGTGTGTGTGTGTGTGTGTGTGTGTGTGTGTGTGTGTGTGTGTGTGTGTGTGTGTGTGTGTGTGTGTGTGTGTGTGTGTGTGTGTAATTAACTGGTTCGTTTGCTGTTTTTTTCCTCCCCTCGAAGAAACATAATCGTCAAATCTCGGTTCTTTCTTTTGAAATTTTTACTTTTTATTACACATGGAAAATGAAACACCCGTGGCCTCAGGATAGCTAATGGCCCGTAGTGGACGCCTGCTCCCCTTCATCCCCTCCCCACCCCTTCACGCATCTTCCTGCCTTGTCTCCCTTCCCCTCCTATACCCCCACCCGTCCCTCCCTTCCATCCATCCCTCCAGCCTCTCTCCCATACATTCCTTCCTTCATCTCTCTATCTCCCATCTCTCCCTCCCTTCATCCCTTCATATTCTTTTTTTTTACCTCCCTCCCATCCTTCCGTCACCCCGTCCATTCTTCCCTTCCTCCTTCCCTCCTTCCCTCCTTCCCTCCTTCCTTCCTTTCCTCACTCAGCCGATCAGCAAAGAAACATATCACCAGATCGGTCGGTAATTTAGATTCAGGAGGTAATAATTACTATGTATAACTATTCATCTCTATAATTACAAGGCACGACCAACCACGTTTCAAAAGGGAGGGACCGAACCACTTATAGGTGATCATATTTTATTTCCTTTAAATGTTCCGCGCGTTGGCCAGGTGAGCGATACCTGTAATTAACCTGGCCAAGGGGTTAATTATCCCAGCGAGACGTCCTTATTAATTAGGAAATGTCTCCAGTGCGTGCTAGCGATGTTGATGTATGGCGGCCGGTCAGGAAAGAGAAAGAGAGAGAGAGAGAGAGAGAGAGAGAGAGAGAGAGAGAGAGAGAGAGAGAGAGAGAGAGAGAGAGAGAGAGAGAGAGAGAGAGAGAGAGAGAGAGAAAGGGAGGAAGGAAGGGGGGGAGCGGCTCTGAGCTCCGCATGAGTCCAATAATACTTGGAATTCCCAGCTACTCAAGATTATTGCAAAACTTAAAGTGGTCTGGGTTTTGCTCCTCTACTCGTTTGTTCTCTAAAATCTCCCTAGATAAGCCTCTCCCTTCTCCCTTCTTCGCTGGACACAGAGGGAGGATGCGAGGAACAGGGAAAGAGAGGGGGAGAGAGAAGAAAGGGAGGAAGGGAAAGAGGAAGGTGGGAGGGAAACAATAACGGAATTTTACACTATTGTTGTCTCTGATATGGATGTTGTGTGTGTGTGTGTGTGTGTGTGTGTGTGTGTGTGTGTGTGTGTGTGTGTGTGTGTGTGTGTGTGTGTGTGTGTGTGTGTGTGTTTATTATAGAAATATTGCCTCGTCGTGTTGTTTTAAATGCACCATCACGTCCTCACCTTCACCCCTCACCTCCCCTCACCTTCCTTCACCTCCCCTCACCTTCCTCCCTCACCTTCTCTCCTTCACCTTCAGGCTTCACCTTAAAAGATTACATAAAAAATATCACTGGGTGGCCCTGAGACTAGAGTGGAAATATGTGTTTTTTTTATTTTATTTATTTATCAATTTATCTTTACAGTGTTTAATTAGTCACTTTTAATTACTTTCTACAGGTAAAAAAATAAGTTATCTTAATATTTTCTAACAATTCAGTTTTCGATGGTAGAAAATATTTACGTGGAAAACAACAAGAAGTGAGAGAAAAAAAAACTCTTGAACATATTTATTAATCAAACGATAAAATAGTCAATTAAAAAAATATCATGTTATTTCAATTTCCTCAAAGTATTCTTGGAAAGCCTCCACCTCCACCTCCACAGTGATAATTTAACAACATAACTATAGCGTTTCCTTTATAAATCACACGTATCATCCATTAAACTAAAAAAAAACACGATACCAACTGAATCAAATACAAAAAAAAAGAAAAATATATATATCAAACGGAGTGATGATACTTAAGTGAACAATTAGTGAAGGTAGTAATCTGAGTGTCATTTGCGTGTTAATGGTAAAAACAATGGGAGTTAATGGTGATGAGGGGGGGGGAGGGGTGGAGGGTGGTGACGTGTGGTAAGTGGAGCTGAGAGGTGATGAGGGTAATGATGATGAATGAGATGACGAAGGCGGTGAAGAAGGTGCAGAAGTCATTACCAGTGATGTCTTGTGTGATAATGATGATGATGATGATGATGATGATGATGATGATGATGATGGTGATGACTACAGTGGTAAGGATAATGACATGTTCATATAAGAAAGAAAATTTTAACTATGACTAAACCAAAAACCGTAACAAAAAAATAATAAATAAATGCTGAAAAAAATATCTAAATTCAAAAAATAAATAAACTGAAGAAAAAACAAAAGAACATCAATAACAACACCAATACAAAGCAACACAAAGCACAACGCAACACAACAAGCAACACAAAACGTAACGTGAATGTGTGAGTGAGTGAGACTGAGCCAGCGAACAACAAACAAAAAATTTCCAAAAACTATAAACGTAAGGAAGGTTTCTCGACTAAACGTGAAAAAAATAGTCGTAGGGATTAAAAGCGACACAGGAAAGGGCGCCGCGCGAAGGGAACTTTCAGAACCAGGTAAAGGAAGGGAAGAGAAGGGAAGATGGAGAGAAGAGGAGGAGAGAGGAGGCGAAGGAAGGACGGAGGGAGCGAGGCAGGTGCGAAGGAGGTAAGGAGGAAAGGAGTACGATGGAAGAGAAGAGGAAATGGTAAAATTGGAGGAAAAAGTAAATAGAAGGAGAAGAAGAAGAAGAAGATGGATGACGAGAAACAAAAATGAGGCGAAGAACCGAAAAAAAGGAGGAGCAGGAAGCAGCAGATGAAGATAAGGAGAACAAGGACGCAGAGGATGAGAAGAAGGAAGAAGAAGATGCCGAGGTAGGTGGAGGAGGAGGAGGCGGATGAGGAGGATGTGGAGAAGAAGGAGAGGGAGAGACGCAGGAAGGAGGAGGTGGTGGCGGCCATAATTGATGTGCCATAAAAGTGAGCGCGGGAGGCCCTGGCGCTGCCCGGCGTGGCCCGGTCGACGGTAATAAGAAGATATTGCCAGCACTCGCAGCTAATTCCGCAGTAATCAGTTTATGGCGGCCTCCATTACCCTAATGTGTTTCTGAAGAGCGGCACCAGGGCGGGGCTGCAAGGGGGGATGGGGGTGAGGCTGCCCTGACTCCTAGCGGGGTTCAGGCACTCTAGGGGCGGCCCGCGGGTGGCACTCCGCACACCCGCTCAAGGGCAGTAAGGTAGCTTTCAAAGGAGTACCTGAAAAAGTTATCAGGATGTGGTGGGTAGGCTGGAGGCTTCAAGGGGAGTGTCTGGGAGTACTGGGCGGAATGGTGTCTGGATGGAGTGTCTGGAAACATTATCTATTTACTCTGTAGGAATGAGTGTCTAACATCAGTGTCAGAGTAAAGGTCTGATACAGCTACATGAAGACGTGTAAGTTTAAACAAGTATTTGAAAAGGTCTGGAAATAACACTTGAAAGAGGCTGGAAATGGTGCCTGGAAAGTACCTTTAATAGATGGCTGTGAGAGGCCTAAGGCGTGTATATGAAAGGGATCGAAAAGGATATTTGAAACAGGCTTGCTAAGGGCACTAAGGGATGTAGGTAAGGGGATAAATGGGATGCGATGGATGGAGGGGGGGGCGGGGGGGGTGAGGGGAGGTGCGCAGGAGGATGAAAACTTTGATCCCATTCTGTAAATTCCCGTTCTCTCACCCGCACCCACCCACCCTCACTCACACTCACACACACACACACACACACACACACACACACACACACACACACACACACACACACACACACACACACACACACAGTATCCTCGGCTTGGGAGATCAGAGGGCAATCCCACTTCACTTAGTCTGATGTTGGTAGTGTTAGAGGAGGGGAATAAAGCCCAATTAAGCGGCCATTACGTTGTAGTACAAGTTGTGCCCGACTTCACCCACGACCTCTTATCGTAATTGGCCCGCTAAGTTGGGCTAAGTTGATGGTCTCTGTCTTCCGCCATGCGAAGCCACTCTCCTCCTCCTCCTCCTCCTCCTCCTCCTCTTCCTCCTCCTCCTCCTCCTACACATCTTCATTTTATCCCCCTTAAACTTTTTTCGTTTCTTCTTTCTCTTTCCTGTTTTCCTTCCTATTTACCTGCTTTTCCGCCTCACCTGAGTTGCCTTACACCTGCTTATCACCTGTGTCACATCACCTCCCCCTCCCCCCGTCTCTCTCTCCTGTCCCTCCTTCCCCCTCCCTCCCTCCTGTCCCTCTGCAGCAGCCCACCA
>JAPQNM010000025.1:8316708-8329208 GCA_029783475.1 Metacarcinus magister
CGTAGACATTGATCGCCTTTGCAATATAAAATCCCATGAACCACTCCGAAGGGCTTACTGTGGATTACGAGTGGAGATTTTTTGAAACTTTTTTCCTAGGCTGGGTTGCTTGCTTGTACTATCCCCTCCGGAGCCCGTCTCGTGCAAGCAAAACTGACAGATTACTAGCATGGCTCAGACTAGCTTCATCCAACTCTAAGGCAGACAGCTAACTCTTGCTATCTAATCCCTTACGTTCCTCATACGAAGCCTGCATCTCTCTCTCTCTCTCTCTCTCTCTCTCTCTCTCTCTCTGTCTCTGTCTCTGTCTCTGTCTCTGTCTCTGTCTCTGTCTCTGTCTCTGTCTCTGTCTCTGTCTCTGTCTCTGTCTCTGTCTCTGTCTCTGTCTCTGTCTCTGTCTCTGTCTCTGTCTCTGTCTCTGTCTCTCTCTCTCTCTCTCTCTCTCTCTCTCTCTCTCTCTCTCTCTCTCTCTCTCTCTCTCTCTCTCTCTCTCTCTCTCTCTCTCTCTCCTCTCTCTCTCTCTCTCTCTCTCTCTCTCTCTCTCTCTCTCTCTCTCTCTCCTCTCTCTCTCTCTCTCTCTCTCTCTCTCTCCTCTCTCTCTCTCTCTCTCTCTCTCTCTCTCTCTCTCTCTCTCTCTCTCTCTCTCTCTCTCTCTCTCTCTCTCTCTCTCTCTCTCTCTCTTCCTGGAACACTATATGTAGCAATGTTCTTCATAAAGCTCACTCTTTCTTTCCTATTTTAAGAGTGTCTGTGTCTTGGATTCGTTGCATCATAACAAAGACTCTCTTCTGATCATTGCCGAGGCGCGCAGAGTGGAACATAAACATTATCAAGTGTTATTAAAAAGTACAGGACAGAGAACAAGAGTCATTTACCTATTTCTCACCACACGATATTAGGTAATCAGTTTTAGGCAATGAGCTGGTTATACTGTGACTGAGATCCTTCCCCTTTGCTTTTATTCCTTACTGTGTTAATTTGACGCTGCAATGGTAAAAGCTCTTGAATATGTATTACGCACAAGCTACCTTAAGGCCAGCCAAAGTTATCCCCCCCCATTTCTCGCGGCAAGACACCTTTGACAGCATTCATTCCACCTCTCACCTGGATTGACTCTCTGCCGCTCTAACCTCGCGGGCAAGATTACTTACTCTCCCAACAATATCCTGAGAGTTTTTGAGCCGAAGTGTAGGAGAAAGAAATCTAGTTTGAGATGGAGGTGAGGAGCGTTGGGGAGGTGTTCTGAGTATCGCCTCCCGCGCTCCGCCACCACAAGACAGTGCTACGTAACTGTTCCTAATGCATCTTAATTCGCCTTAGAAGTTGCTGCCTTGATTAAGCTTCCTTCGAGGCATCATTAGGCCTCGAGTTCCTTGCAGAGAAGCCACAACAACTTCATCCTCGACTCACTCACTCACTCACTCACTCACTCACTCACACAACGTTCCTGAAACATCCTCGTTCATTACTCCACCACCACCACCACCACCACCACACCACCACTACCACGGTGAAAACACGCACTAACCAAACACAAACACAATAAAAACTAGGAATTTCATTAGCGAATTTTGATTACTGTAGGAGTAGTACAAGCAGAACCTCATTCCCACTCCCACTCCTCCTCCCTCTGTCCTAGGTTGTGAAGTGAAAGAAAACGGATTGTGTTCTCGCTCTGTAGTCCCTCCCTCAGTACCGCGGCGGGCGAGCGTTCCTCCGCGGCCACTCACACCAAACATATATCACCGAACTCTTTGTCTGTCCGGGTGTCTGATACTCGGCTGGGATTAATGAGCTGACCGACGCCGCTACGCACTTAGAGTCGTCTGAACAAGGACGCCGCCATCGCCACCGCCGCCGCCGCCGCCCTCACGTCAGACTTTTGTTTATTCTTTTGTTATGTAAAGTTAGACGTGTTTTGGCGGGAAGTGTTGGTGTGTTAAGAAGATATGATGTGATTTTAGTTTTAATTTTCTTATTTCTGTTAGGATTTTTTTTGATGGATGTGATGAGTGACTTGTAGGGAAACAGTGTGTGTGGAGCGAGACCAAGCTTATTTTATTACTTCATTTATATACTACAAGATCAAACTTACTTTCTGAATTGAGGGAAAAAAGTAATAATGACATCAATCCTTCACTCCTTCCTCTCACACACCTTCACCACATACACACACCTCCCCCACACACACACACATCTCCCCCTACACACACACACACCTTCCCCACACACACACACACCCCACACACACCTTCGCAGCATAGACTATTGACTTCAAATAGTGAGAAAACAGATCACTCCCACGAGGACGGAGGTGTAGCGAGACCACAAACTTCACTCAGAATGATAATTATCGAAGGATAAAACATAATATAGAGATCCTTGAATCGCTGTTAAGAGGCGAAATAACACAGGAGCAGCATGACTTATCCTTGGAAGACGAGGAGGAGAGAGGAAGAAGAGGAGAAGGAGGAGGAGGAGGAGGAGGAGGAGGAGGAGGAGGAAGAGGAGGAGGAGGAAGAAGCCAAGAGTATGCCACAGCCGGAGGTTATCATACAGTAAACATCGCCCAGTGCTCCTCATTAAGTAAGTTGGGAACATAATTATCCAAGCCGCCCTCCGTCTGCCGGCCAATATCCAGTCGTTAAAGTCCTACTTGAATATTACGATAATCAGGGCCGCCATAACGCGCTAATTCACTACTTCCAAGGAGGAGGAGGAGGAGGAGGAGGAGGAGGAGGAAGAGGAGGAGGAGTAGGAGGAGGAGGTGGAGGAGGAGGAAGAAGAGAAAGCGTTAGGGTTGGAGGTGGCATAATCGAGACAGGCAGGTGGGTAGGTGGCTGGGAAATAGGAGGAAGAGGAGAGGAGAGAAGGAAAAGAGGAGGAGAAAGGGGTGTAGGAGGAAGGGGGACAGGCAGAGCACCATAGAGATAACGAGGAAAGGGAGAGAAAGGGAGAAAGAGCGAGGAAGAGAGAGGAGAGAAGATTTGTAGTCACTAAATCATTTCCGTGAGCTTGAAAAATCCATTTTAATATGCGGCCTATTATCCACACCAAGGCCCTTGTTTTACGGAACGCTGCCCGCCCCTTTGACTGACCGACGACGATAACTTTAATTAAAACTTAATCAAACTACGACGAAAATAGAGAGGAAAAACACCAGCCGAAACTTGCTCTCGTTTCATGACTGAGGGAACCAGCTAATTAGATTCGCGCGTAATCTACCGGCACTGGACCCGATGGCTCTGAAGAAGGAGAGAGAGCGAGAGAGAGAGAGAGAGAGAGAGAGAGAGAGAGAGAGAGAGAGAGAGAGAGAGAGAGAGAGAGAGAGAGAGAGAGAGAGAGAGAGAGAGAGAGAGAGAGAGAGAGAGAGAGAGAGAGAGAGAGAGAGAGAGAGAGAGAGAGAGAGAGAGAGAGAGAGAGAGAGAGAGAGAGAGAGAGAGAGAGGTAAATAAGAAATGAGACAGAGGGGACTGCCAAGTGACGGCCATAAAAGGAAAAATCATAATGAAGGAAAGGGGAAAGGAAAGATGCAAGAAAGCCGCGCAGGAAGAAGAATAAACAAAGGAAATAGAAAGAAACAGAAAGAAACAGAATAAAAACATAAAGAAACATAAAGAAACAAAGAAATTACAAAAAAAAATTAAACTACAAGAAACTTTACGAGAAAAAAAAACATTAACCTCACAAAAATATAATAAAAAAAACAGGAATGAAAAAAAAAGATGAATAAGGGAAGGACAAAAAAAGGGCAATAAAGAACAAATGAAAAATAACCCAAAATAAAAAAAAAAATCAAACTCCATCATTTTCAAAACCAAGGAAAGAAATTAATAGGAAATGAACAATGAAAGGTAAAGAGAATTAAAAAGGGAAAATATAGTGGGGGAAAAAACTCAAATTGAGGGAGTAGGGAAAGAATGGCTGAATAAAGAAAGAAATGAGGAAAATATTAAGTAGAGGAGGGAGAGTAAGGGAAGAAAAATAATTAGAGCGAGAGAGAGAGAGAGAGAGAGAGAGAGAGAGAGAGAGAGAGAGAGAGAGAGAGAGAGAGAGAGAGAGAGAGAGAGAGAGAGAGAGAGAGAGAGAGAGAGAGAGAGAGAGAGAGAGAGAGAGAGAGAGAGAATGCTTACTAATATTCTCCCCCATTCTCATTCCTATTAACATATTATGAAAATGAAAAATACAAAGCAAAATACGGAATAAACAGAGGAAAAATAGAAAGAAGAAAAAAGAATAGAGGGAGAGAAAAATAACAGACGAGCTATGGTTGGAGAGAGAGAGAGAGAGAGAGAGAGAAGAGAGAGAGAGAGAGAGAGAGAGAGAGAGAGAGAGAGAGAGAGAGAGAGAGAGAGAGAGAGAGAGAGAGAGAGAGAGAGAGAGAGAAGTAGGGAAACGGAAAATGAGAAGGGGAGGGAGGGTGAGAGAGAGAAGGGGAGGAAGGGGAGAGAGAGGAGAGAGGAGAGAGAGGGGAGAGAGAGAGGAGAGGAAACAAGCTATTTCCCACATGATGGTGACAGCAACATAAGGGGAGAGAAAGGCCGCCCACAGCGAAGGAGGGAATAGGAGAAAGAATAGATAAAGAAGGGATAAGAAAAGGAAGAAAAGAGAAGATGGGAAAAGGGAAACAAACCAAAAGGGAGGAAACAGGACAATAACAAAAGAAAATGAAGAATAGGTAAAGAGGGAAAGAAAGAGAAGAATAAGGGAAAGAGGAGAATAAAGGAAAGAGGTAAACAGGAAAGGTAAATGAGAAGAATGGAAGGTCAGATGAAAGAGAGAAATGGGAAATAAAGAAAGAAGTAAGAGAGGAGAAAATGAAACAACCTGAGACGAAGAATGAGGAAAAGGGGAAAAAAGAGGGAAAAAAATCCACAAAAATAAAATAAAACAAATGAAACAGGTAAAAAAGAAAGGAAAAACAGGTGACCATTAAGAAAAGAAGGAAAACATTAAGAAGGAAAATAAAATAAAATACAGAAACAGAATAAAATAATAATAGTTAATAAATCTACTAATATTGCAAAATTAGACAAAAAAAACTGCTTAAGGAAAAGGGAAAAAGAAAGGTAATTGGAATGTACCTGAGAATTGCTGTTATTTTCATACCTGTGAATGTAGAATGAAGGACAGGTAAGTTGTATTAGAGTTTTAGTATACAAGAGGAGGAGGAAGAGGAGGAGGAGGATGATAAAATAGAAGAAAAGATGAAGAAATAGAAAGAATAACAATAAAGAATCTAAAAACCAAACCAAAAGAGAGTAAAAATAAAAGAAAATTTGATAAATCACCAAAAACTATATATAGATAAAAAAAAACGGAAAATTTAAGTGGTGTCCTATTTTTCTAAGTGCATGTAAAGTAAGTGGTAGGTAGAGTTTAAGTGGCGTGATGGGCGGACATGGCATGGAAGTGACCATCCTTAATTTAGATCTGACATTTTTTTTCAGTTTTAGATTTTTTTCTCCAGTCTCTTCTACTTCACCCTTCATCTTTTTATTCCTCTCCCCCATAAAAATTTTTCTCCCTTTTCCCTCCCTTCAGCCTTTGTACTATCCACCCTGCTCTCTCTCCCCCTCTCCCTCTCTCTCTCTCTCTCTCTCTCACTCTCTCTCTCTCTCTCTCTCTCTCTCTCTCTCTCTCTCTCTCTCTCTCTCTCTCAACCCTCCCCCACAGCCACACATCTACACAAGCAATTAACTCTCGTGATAAGCTAAGACAGGCCTTCGATCTCTCTCCACAGTCTGACTCTTTTTTTTGTCTCTCTCTCTCTCTCTCTTTCTCTCTCTCCGTGACCCCTCTTTTTCCCCTCCCCTCCACATCCCCTCCACATCACCCTCCGCCCCTCCCTCCCTTACCCTCACAGTACCCTCCTAACCTCACTTATCTTGAGTTACAATATAGGTCTTGGAAGTGTGTGAGGTGATAGTATCAATGCGAGGTAATTAATCTGATATTAATGGTAGTTTGTAAGTGTTTTATTTTCGTATTTAAGTGATAGACAGAATAATAATAATAATAAGTGATAAGTGATATGGTAAATTATAAGTAATAATAAGTTGTTTTTTTTTCCAAAGCGAAGGAATTTTTTTTGTAATACTTTGTTTCTGAAATTGCTGCAACATTCCACAGCCTTCCGCTCTCCTATTGAATAAAGGAAATTAGGTGACACTCATAATTAAAGACTTGCTATCACTTTGTAAACAGTTGCATCAAACATGGACTCATAAAAATTAATCTTCATGCATAGATAAACGGAATATTCTTTTCATAGTTTAACTCTTCCCTGGATATATTTTTCCTTCTGGTTTATGAGAGAGAGAGAGAGAGAGAGAGAGAGAGAGAGAGAGAGAGAGAGAGAGAGAGAGAGAGAGAGAGAGAGAGAGAGAGAGAGAGAGAGAGAAAAGAAAGTAATGCACTGCTCCCACAAAACACACACACACACACACACACACACACACACACACACACACACACACACACACACACACACTAATTACAACACTCAAGGTACTTTACACTGAAAAGAGAGAAAGAGAGCGAGAAACAAGAACAATGGAAGCTACAGTTGTGCGCAAAGAAAGAAAAAAAAAGAATTAAAAAAAAATTTGCGAAATGACCCTCTGAGAAAAAAGTGGAAATTTTTAAACCAACGAGGAAGGTCCAGATTGGTGTGTGTGTGTGTGTGTGTGTGTGTGTGTGTGTGTGTGTGTGTGTGTGTGTGTGTGTGTGTGTGTGTGTGTGTGTGTGTGTGTGTGTGTGTGTGTGTCTCAGGAGGCAAAGATCAGCCTAGTCTCTGGTCGTACATTCTCTTTACTGTCTCTTGTCTCTAGTCTTTATCCTTCGACATTCTTCCTCAGTTTATCTTTCCTCCAGTCTATCTACCCTATCTTTATTGCCTCCCTTCTCTTCCTCCTCCTTCCTTCCTCCCTTCCTCTACTCCATCTACTCTAACATCTTCCTTCTCTCTTATTCCTCATTTATTCATTCCTTCCTTCCTATTGCAATCACATTTAGAATACAAAATACCTGGATGATATGAAAAAAAAATTATGTTAGAAAAAAAAACAATATTAATTACGTATATCTTAAAAGAATATATATATAAATCTAAAGAAACAAGTAAACAGACCAATACTTAGTCCCACGGAGGGGCAGTGTCCTCTGGGAACTCGTGGAGGGGAGAGAGCTGTCCTGCGCGTCTCTATAATGTGTGTTTAGTGGAACCTGATACACATTTGTTGATTCCAGTGGCAGGTAAAGGTAGTTTGTTACGCTTAGGTAGTGACCAATAAGGAACTGTCGCTACATGTCTTCATAGAGCACGGCAGCTATCGAGGGTAACTGCACAAGACCGTCCAGGCCACGACTAAACCTACGTAAGATATGTGGATAAAATAAGAATTAAGTAAAGGATATGAAAAGATGCGACACAGCTTTCCCTGCCGCCAAATTTGCCTTGAATGGTTGCAATGAGGTGGAAGATTATCACTACCTTCCTGCCTACCAAAGAGGAGTGTCCCAAGGCGGATTTGTAAGGTAATGGGTGTGCTTTACTTTCCTGTTTACAAATTCGTATAAGCGGAAGGAAACATATGTGTATAGTAAGTCTAAAATGATAATACATAAACTTCACATCGTATTTTCCTTACTAACTTTTACCCATAAGATTCATACACTGGAGAGAAAAAACTGAAAATATACAACAATACATATACAGGAAGAGAGATATTTCAGGTAATACCATCTATTCCAACGAGACAATAATCATAATAGCATTCAAAACTCTTATAGGAAACTTAGGGGGGGAAGGTTTTCCATAAAAGTTTTTCATTAAGGGAACCAATATAAAGCAAACAAAATATCCACATACAGATATCCGTTTCTCAGTCGCCCGCGGGGATAACATAACCAATCAACACACGCAAACTCTCTATCCATGACAAGAGGAGGGTGGAAAAAAAAGAGACTGCCATTTTTTTCCGGAGTATTATCCAAGTTTTATTCAATAACATAGATTATTTACAGGAAGGCATTGTTTTTTTGTGGTGTGTGCGGTGTACATGTGTGTGTGTGTGTGTGTGCGTGTGTGTGTGTGTGTGTTCGTCGTAACCACCGACCGCACAGATGCAATAACACTGAGGAAAAAATATATATATCGTTACGTATCTATGTTTCTTTTTTTTTTTGTGACATTTTAGGACTTGGTATATGGTTGGTTTTCCAGTGTTCTGTATATTTGTTCTATATTTTTCTTAATCCCTTGCGTTCGAATCCCTTAAATATTACCTTAACTTCTCCTCATCATTATATAACAAATAAATTCTCGTTCTGAACACGTATTTTTCTTCTCATTTATTTTGTTTTTGTTTATCTCCACACCTGTTCGTCTTCTATACCGTATTTACCTGTCCGCCTAATTAACGTGAACAAGGTGTGTGTGTGTGTGTGTGTGTGTGAAGATCAAACTCCATAAAGTACAAGGCGATCCTCTTTATACTTTCTTCACCTACGTATTTATAACTACAATCAAGGTGGTCGAAGATAATTAGTTACCTGCTGTGTAATTAACTTCTATATATAAACAACCTTATTAGCGTGTGAGGCTCATACTATTTTTTTGTTGTGTTTTTTTTCTAAGGTAAGTAATCCTTTATAGTCAAGTTTGAAGAGAATGAAGTCATTTTTATAAGACATTGGTGATTTTTTGTTGTTGTTTTCGTCATGTAGATTAAAGATGTTGATTACTTTATTATTATGGAATAGAAGGAATCTCTCACTCTCACTCTCACTCTCTCTCTCTCTCTCTCTCTCTCTCTCTCTCTCTCTCTCTCTCTCTCTCTCTCTCTCTCTCTCTCTCTCTCTCTCTCTCTCTCTCTCTCTTTCTCCCTCTCTCTAACCCACAAAATAACAAGGGACAAAGCTCTTAAAACAAAATAACATCAAAAAGTAGCACATGACCCGAAAATAAACTTTACCAAGCCATCAAGGAAAGAAGTGTGTACCTAGTATTTTCCTTTTACTCTTCGGGATACAAGCCTATAACTTTTTTTCTCCTCCTCCACCTCCTCCTCCTCCTCCTCCTCCTCCTCCTCCTCCTCCTCCTCCTCCTCCTCCTCCTCCTCCACACTTGAGACTCTCTCCTTACCTGGTCCACATCTCCCTCTTTTTATACCATCTCCTGATCTGGGTCTCGTAAATCCTCCATACCATCAATATATCGTTCCAGACGGGACATAATTTCCAATATTCTCAATTTCACTTGTTAACTTTATTGCATTGACGAAGATTACTAGCATGTGAGCGGCAGTCAATATCAGAAAGGCAGAGGAAACTGGACCTTGTGGAGGGGATGCGTGGGTCCCAGGTTGGCTTGGCGTCCCCCATAAGCATGAAAGATTGATTAGGTAGGAGAGAGATGTTATTCAGATAGATTGAATTTAATCTAACAAATGTAGCTCGACTCGCCCTCGAGACACCGCGAAATTGCAGCAAAAATGTAAGCCTTTTGAGTCGGCCCAAGTGGAGAGTTACTGCCTGTTTCTTTATTTACGGAGGCGACGCGTGCACGGAATTGTGGCGGCCGTGGTGCACGTGTGTGTGTGTGTGTGTGTGTGTGTGTGTGTGTGTGTGTGTGTGTGTGTGTGTGTGTGTGTGTGTGTGTGTGTGTGTGTGTGTGTGTGTGTGTGTGTGTGTGTGTGTGTGTGTGTGTGTGTGCGTGCGTGTGTGTGTGTGTGTGTGTGTGTGTGTATGAGAGAGAGAACAAAAAGTAGGTAGTGAGACGTGGGATTGACCTGCCCTTCGCTTGATCGGCCACACGTGAAATAGACATCCAAACCAGCGTGAGTAATCATAAGCGGCCGCTTGTGTGTGGCCGGGGCGGGCGGGCCTCGCTGCTCCTCCCCGCCGCCTGTGAAACCAATTACGTGAAAAGTCCGCATTGACGGAAGATTGGCCTGGGGGGGTCGGGAGGGGCAGGGGGCGAGGAGGACGGGACAAGGAAGCCATCGAGAGATTCACGTGAGTCTCTTCCACTCAAAGGAGAGAGTGATAGGAAGGTAAGGAAGGAGGAGGTTTAGGGATGGTCAATCCTTACTCACTCTCTCCTCTGGTGGTGAGTGTGGCAGCAGCAGCAGCAACAGCAGCAGCGGTGGTGGTGGTGGTGGTGGTGGTGGTGGTGGTGGTGGTGGTGGTGGTGGTGGTGGTGGTGGTGGTGGTGGTGGTGGTGGTGGTGGTGGTGGTGGTGGTGGTGGTGGTGGTGGTCGGCGGCAACCATGAATGAAACGAAACTTTATGAAGATACACCGCGGAAGTGAGCGATATTTCCCAGCTGCATTTGCTTGTGTTTGCATACCCGGCAGCCCATTCCTGATGCTCGCGCCGTCCTGCTACAAGCATTCTAAACAGAGGCTTCCACTTAGCCCGACCCACTCTGGCCGCACAACACACACTCACAAAATATCGCACCAGTACCACCCAGGGTCCTCCTCAGACCACCACGTCGACAAGAACGAGAAGGGCACACAAGGAGGAGACAGAGGCGCACCACAGGCCGGCGAGGTGAAGGAGGCGACGCAGGCGAGGTGGGAGTGGCAGGGACAGGGGCAGAGGCAGCAGGGGAAGTAAGAAAGGCAAGCAAACTCCCCATGACAGTCCCTCAGTCTTGTTAAATATTGCATGCTCGGAACAACATCTGGAGCATCTCGTAACGACATTGATCTCTCCCTTCCCTTGGCCCGGGGTCGCCACACGCTGCCTTTACATACACATCTGGGAAAAAATAAGTGCGTCTGCATGCTAAAAAGTTATATAGCGTGTTTCTTAAGACTTACCCCTCCCTGCTGCCCTTAACATCCCGACATCCCTCATCTCGTAGTCAGTCGATGCCACGTTCTCTCTCACTTTTCGGGCAAGAGTGAGTTTTATGAGGCGCCTCCCGTCGCTGGCCGCCTCGCCGCCGCTGTTCACGACACGCGGGAGACGCTGGCCCTTAATTCTTTATGACCTGATTCCCCGCACTGTGCAGGTGTTCCCCGGCAGGTGGCTCGCCCACACCTGCCGCCACAGCACCTTGCACTATGAGCGGCGGCACCACTGTGTTGTACCTTTGCTTAAGAGACAACCTCAAACAGTTTAACTAAACTCAATGCCTATATATATATATATATATATATATATATATATATATATATATATATATATATATATATATATATATATATATATGAAAACCACGATGACAGTCTGAAGCATAAATAAAGTTGTACAAAAAGTGACTCCCACCACCACGCCCACGCCCACGCCCGTGGACGCCGCCGAGCAGCCTAGGTGAACAGTGCCGGCACCATCGCCGAAATGAACTCCCGCTGATAATGTCTCCAGTCCGGGTGAGTTACATCTCCAATTTTCAATAAATTTAATATAATTCACATAGTTAATTTATGTCACCTGTGTAAATCACCTTCTTCCCCCTCGGTGCCAGCCGCCTCACCCGCTGCCGGCGTCTCCGTCAGCGCCGCCCTCACCGGCAGCAAGTGATCGGGCAGCGGCAGGTCACCTCAGTGCCGCCCGGCGCCCTCCCCTGAATATCGCGGCTGATTAATGGAAAAGGAATAACTTTGAAGGCGTAATATAGTGAATCACCTGAAATTTGGTTGAGGTGGAAGGTTATCACACCTGCCAGAGTTACGGGCGGGTCACGACGCACGACGACGCCCGCCGCGCCCAGCAGGGGACGTGAGGGTGGCGTCACCGCCGCCGCCCCGCCAGACTTCGTTACCGTGGCCCACGAAGCCAATTACGATCAAGGTGCTGTGCCGCGGGTCCTTATTGTCTCCCGTGCCTTATAATTTCCCCTCCTCATTTCCCTCTCATCGTCCCCGCGCCTCCCGCCACTTGTCACTGAGCATAAAGAATCGTTTTCGCTGCCTCTCGCTCCCGTTTTCATTATCCTCACACCAGGCGCGCATAATGGAAAATGGGGAAAGTTTGATTAGAATCAGCGGGACGGACACAATGTAATATTGGTCAAACTGGGGCCGGCCGGTAACGGCACCGGGGTTCCTTTAATATTTTGCCCAAACATCATTTTCTTTGGTACACTTTTTCAAGAATTTTGAAAGTTGTTGCGGTATAAAGAAATAATCTTTTATATGAAAAAGCATGCATGTGTTTATATGTATTTATACATATATAAATATAAATATAAATATATATATATATATATATATATATATATATATATATATATATATATATATATATACATGACAAGTGGTTGCACACAAAGAACAGTAAGGGACTCAAAATCCTAACAAATCCAAAATTGTTTACACAATTTAATCATGAAAGGCAGTTGATTCAGAGAAATGTGAACGTCAGTTGTAGTGTTTGGAAGCACCGTTTTGACGAGTGAGGACGAGAAGCAGCCAACCAAATCAATTCAATGTGACCTGACACCTGGCCCTGCACGCCTCACCTTCCTCCAGTACTGACGCCCA
>JAPQNM010000025.1:8334208-8336708 GCA_029783475.1 Metacarcinus magister
GTACCTGGATAGCTTGTAGGAGTGGAACAGGTGGTGGACGGTAGGGAGGTGGAGTAGGTGGTTCATGTTCCCAGTGGCACGGAGGAGGCTGGCTGTCCCTACCTCCCGGACATCCTGGGTGAGGGGGGTGGAGGGAGTGAGTGCCAGGTAGTGCCAGGGATCTCTCTCTCTCTCTCTCTCTCTCTCTCTCTCTCTCTCTCTCTCTCTCTCTCTCTCTCTCTCTCTCTCTCTCTCTCTCTCTCTCTCTCTCTCTCTCTCTCTCTCTCTTTCTCTTTCTCTTTCTCTCTCTCTCTCTCTCTCTCTCTCTCTCTCTCTCTCTCTCTCTCTCTCTCTCTCTCTCTCTCTACTCTCTCTCTCTCTCTCTCTCTCTCTCTCTCTCTCTCTCGCTCTCTCTCTCTCTCTCTCTCTCTCTCTCTCTCTCTCTCTCTCCTCTCTCTCTCTCTCTCTCTCTCTCTCTCTCTCTCTCTCTTCTCTCTCTCTCTCTCTCTCTCTCTCTCTCTCTCTCTCTCTCTCTCTCTCTCTCTCTCTCTCTCTCTCTCTCTCTCTCTCTCTCTCTCTCTCTCTCTCTCTCTATCTCTCTCTCTCTCTCTCTCTCTCCTCTCTCTCTCTCTCTCTCTCTCTCTCTCTCTCTCTCTCTCTCTCTCTCTCTCTCTCTCTCTCTCTCTCTCTCTCTCTCTCTCTCTCTCTCTCTCTCTCTCGTGGCACATCATAACTCTATACTTTTCCTCTTCCTCTTCCTCCTCCTCCTCCTCCTCTGTATCCGTAGCCGCCCGAATAATGGCAGCGCTAAGAAAATATAGGTCGTTTTACTGAACCCGGAGAGGAGCGTGTGTGAGGCGGGGTGTCTAATGGATCCCACTTTGTGTGTTGGCTGCCGGGGAGGATAAGACTGTTGAGTGGGATGAGACGGCATCCTCTTATCTCAGCACAGCATCGCAGGAAGGTCAAGGCTTCCTGCTGCTCCTGTCTTGCATGCCCGAAGCTGCTGCCTGCTACTGCTGCTGCTGCTGCCTCCCGTCCCTCGCTGAGCTCACGTCTCCCTGCTCACTGTCTTAATTTAATGGAGGCGACATGAATAGGACTAGAAGGAGGATCACCTGCGAGGGAACAATGTCGAGCACCGCGCTGGCCGGCAGGAGGCTGAGGGTGTTGCAGTTGGGTGAGGGGAGCGCGTCGAGGCCTTGCACGCCACACCCAACCTTCACCGCCGCCGTCAGTAGTTCCTCCGGGCTGGTAATCTCGTTGAGACTCTTGTTCTCCTCGCTGTCTTCCTAAGGGTTGGAAGGGAGAGTCAGTAGCAGCATAAATCAGAGGTTGAGTTGATGGTTGGTCCCCGTGAGGCAAAGTGTGCGTGCTGCCATTAGTGCGTCTCAAGCGTTATTTATAAACAGTGACGGCCCGCTTCCCAGCTGTCAGCGGATAACAACAGGTTATCCATCAGATCTACTGGAGCACATTTGCACTTGATTGGTTGCCTCAGATGATATCATACTATTAAAAACATGTAGAAGCGAACATTATCGCACTACCATGACCACTTCTTCATGCCGTGTGGGTAATGGCGGTGCTAATGTAGGATTCAGGACATTAATTTTGTTACAGCTTATTCACATGATAACGAAAGCTTCACTATAAAAAGCTATATATATAAGTTTTCAGTATTCGTAAAAAGTACAGCTGGATACAGAGGTCAGTGTTGCCAGAGTGGCGTGAGACACCTACCAGAAGGCGCGCCGCTGCAGCTAGTACGGGGTGGCGGCGCGTCAGCCACACCACCGCAGGGTCCACCAGGCCGCGCTGCCCCGACACCATCACCGACGCCCGATGGTCCGATGCCTCCAGCCACAAGGGACGAGTTGCCACCACTCCCAGGGGCAGCAGCAGCCCGCCCGCCCCCCACAAGAGAGCCACCCGCGCTGCCATCCACACCATCCACTCCGGGTAAGTGGTCCACCCGATAAGCTTGGCCAGGCCTTTAATGGGCGTCCTGGTCACCGTCTGGCGGAGGTGAGGCTCTAGTCATATTAAGAGCTGCTCTCCATCACCAAGGACGCCATCACCACCATCACCACCACCACCATCACCAACACCACCACCACCACCACCACCAGGATCAATCAAAGTACAATTGCCTCCATGCTTGAGTTGAGACCTAAGGTGCACTTTTATGCCACACGTCCATCATCATGTAAGTACTCTATACCATTACAACCCTTATTTTAACATGCTGATGGACTGACTTCAACAATAACACTAACATAAACTTACTAGAAACAATTATCATACCCTGTCCCACTTCCTCTTATTTTCTTCCCCATCATACCTCCCTTACTCCTTGCCCCTTCCCTTGACCCCTTATCCCTGTTTTCCATCCCTTACCCTCTGCACATCAAGGAGGTTCACGGTGACTCTCGGCAGCTGCTCCACCCATCGGCCCCACACGTCTCCACGACTCAGTGAAGACGACCATAAGTACACGTGAACTTGTCGTCGCTGCTGT
>JAPQNM010000025.1:8341708-8349208 GCA_029783475.1 Metacarcinus magister
GTGGATTGTAAGTTGTTTTTTTTAGGCGATTGGACCCCAAGAGCAGCGGCGTGAGCATATCTTGGTCATGATTGGATATTGATTATGATGTGACAGCCGAGCGTCTCTCCATGGCGAGGCAAACCATTGGGCGGCAGGTAATGGGGAGTATTGGCCATGTAATCAATAATATTTCAAAACTTTGTCCATTTTGGAGATTGCACGTCGGGAGAGAGCAGACGGCGAGGGCGTAAGACCCCTCTTGCATTACACCGTGATTGAAGGGGAGAAGGATGGGGATGAGTTACCTGTAAGGGGTCATTAATGCCTCTCTCTCAGGTGTGTTCAGGTTAGCACAAGACGAGGCACTGTACATTCAAGGACGCGTGTTACCCCCGTTCATGTTTCCTCAAGTCCATCCTTCTACGATAAAGAAAATGGGGGTAGGTCGTGAGAAACATCCCTTCAAGATATATTCATTATTTCTACGGAATCTGAGCCATTTCCACGAGGACACCCGCCACGAGGCTTCCTGTTGGTCCCGTGATGCACAACGAAGCTCTCAAGAAGAAAATTAAAATGCAAATGGCTTAGGGTGAATGCGACAAAAATAACGAGAAGATCCGTAGAGAACTCGTTAGTATAAAACACAGAGCAACTTAAATGGTTACGCGTGTACAAACCTTAGTGTAATTGCCTTAGTGTAATTACAACAGCATTACGAGCGGCGCCCCATTCATGCAGGCGCTGGCATTAAGTGGGTAATTTCAACTTTTGAAATGGCTGGGTTGTAAGGCTGCTAATCTCTACTCTGCTGTAATTGGCTCATTATAAGTTTGGGATCTTTATGATTGGACCATTATTGGTTTGGCGGAGCATTTGATGGTGTAATAATGACTTTCTGGTCAATAAGATCACCTGATTATCAGCTTGAAAACTCTCGAATTGGTTTGCTATGAAGCCCCCCTAGAGAATGAGGGAGGAAGGGAGAGAGGGAAGAAGGGAGGGAGGGAGGCGTGGTGGAGACACAACCAACTCTGTCAACACCATCACGGCTCCACCTCACACGCGCCACACACACCATCAAAACACCATAAGGAGGAAAAACACAAACATTAGAAGCACTTTATAATAGTTAATCATAAAATATAAGTATGATACAATGACATCCATAAATTGTATAAAAACAGATGACGATACTAAATAAACAGGTTCAGACTCTTCAGAATAGGTTTGAAACTCTACATGTAATTCTACTTTGACATTGACTTAACACAATGGAAATCAAAGCCAAGATATCAGTCAGAAAAGGAGGAAAGATGAATAACAGGCATCACCACCACCATGCCCAGATAAGAGTCAAACGAGAGAATGAAGAAAGTTAATCTCAATTCAGACAGCAGTTCCAAATTCCACGACTCCAAAACAAAACTGAATAAACTCCACAAGTTCACGAATAAACATCAAAACATTGAGATCCAACCCTTCAAGCACGGCCACACGGAGAATCCCATCCCTTAATCCTGTCTCTCTCTGTGCTATTTTCCTCGCAGCTGGTCAAAGCCTAATTTTCGTAGGCAGTGAAAACATCCGACGACTGCCAGTCCTTGCCTTGCCTTGCCCTCCCAGCCTGGTTCACTTCCACTTAGCTTTGTCCTGCGAACCACAGGGACCAGACACCGGGACAGAGGCTTAGGGACCACACACACACACACACGCACACACACACACACACGCATACACACACACACACGCACACGGCATTAAGGAGAGTCTTCATTTCCGGCACCAACACTCCCACCCCTGAGACACCCTTATTAAAATCGCACCGCTTGTGAATGAGGACCCGCCCCTCCCCCCTCCCCGACCCTCAAGGTAATAGCAACGACTGGAAAAAAGAAATGACCCACTGAAGACCCCTAGAGGACCCCTGCAGAGACACAGTAGAAAGACCCCCTGGAAAGACCCCCTGGAAAGACCTTAAGTAGTTCCAGGTTAGGGGGTGTACCTGTACCTTTGACCAATTTTCCGCCGCTCCTCACTAGCCCGTTCCAGTCCTTTCAACACACAGTACAACCTTCCATGTGGTGATAAGAGGTGGTGATCGTTATGTGTCACCCTTATGTCATTCTTCTACTGGTGAGATTTCATAGTAAAAGCAACATGGATTGGCTGATTGGAAAGTCTCAATAAAGTTAGATTTGATGTTTTTCCAGTCAGCGTTACGGTAATGGATACAAGGTGGCAGGGAGTGATTCCTGGAAGACTGGTGCTTCTTTTGCCGCTTCATTTCGCAGTATAAGTCTGAGTATTATGTATCAATGTGTGTCTCTGGTGATTGCAACTCAACTCATTTTAATTCAACGAAAACGTGCGACGAGGGTGTTTCAATGCACTTAAGGACGCAGTAGTAATTTCAGTTCAACATTTGTTTTAGTATTTACAGAAGTCGATACTATATTATCAGTGTCTAAAAGTAAAGTATTACCAGAAAACAATTAATGTGAAGTCTTTCCCGATAACAACAGATGTAAATGAAACAGGAACTAACATCACCAGCTACACACTTTCCTAACGCACTCTCATAAATGACAAAAATCACTTATTGAAACTTTTAATACCACGACGGATGCAGATTTCCCACAAACAAGCAGGGCCGTGTGAGCTACAGTGATGCCAGACACAAAACACACCACACGAGGCTGTGCACGTACATTTTTCACAACCAACAAAGCAACACTAAAGTGACCGTAGAGTGGATCGGTGCTTGCGGCCTTGAGTGCTACAGGACTTAAAATGGAGTGAAATGGCCTTGTATCTTTGTTGTCGGTTTCATACTAATAGCATAAACATTCTCCCCGTCAATGCTGCCTCCGCTTACGACCGGGAAATGAAACAAAAGGTATAGATACACAATTCCAGTCGCTCTACAGTATACACAATTATTTCGGTTTCCAGTACCTACACAGAATGATAATAGTCTTGAGTTGTGTCTGCATTGCCTTAGAATATACTTTGACAATATATATAGACTACGCAATTGAAGGTATGTTGAAAGTGATACATGGAAGGAATCGATAGTATAAGGAATCGGAATGTGTTTGTTTACTTCCAGGACGTTGCACCCAATCACTAAATATCAACACTAAATGCAATTCCAGAGAAGTCCTTCCTGGAACGACTCACACCAACCAGTAACTCCGTCTGCCCTTTAACATGACGTCCTACAGGCACAGTGACCAATCTCTCTCTCTCTCTCTCTCTCTCTCTCTCTCTCTCTCTCTCTCTCTCTCTCTCTCTCTCTCTCTCTCTCTCTCTCTCTCTCAAATTCGCTTGGATGCAAGATTGAAGCGAATAAAAGGCACCCTTCCCCTCCCTCCCCTCCCCCCCCTTCCCCTGCAACACCGGGTCTAAAGTAAGACCTCACCTCAGAAGTACGATTGCCACTCCCTCAGTGAGAGCCACACCATTAGTAGTGAGAGGCCGCTGCCGGGCGGGGATGGCCCACTCCCCCTCCCCCGACTCCCGTGCTATACTCCCAGTGATCCCCTCCTTCCCCTCTTCTCCTTACACCTCCCTTTCCCCTCTTCCCGCCCTCCTCTACCTCCCCGCCGGCCCCAGGCACCCCACCCTCGGGCGAGAAGATGGAGTATTGGGCGTCATGGGCTGTGGTGTGGGACGCTTGCTATAACTTCTTTATAAGTTTGTCTTATGCGAGTATCCACTCTCTATTTCCGTGTCTTATGTTTGGGTGAATCAGCTGATTGGTTGGGCAAGCCCGCCTCTATCTTAAGAGCTTCGCCGGGCGGGCGGCGAGGGCTGGCCGCCACGCGAGACGCAATCAACGTAAAAGGTGCATTAAGTCAGCCAGCCTTACTTATATTAACACTGCCTATCTGGACTCTCATTACATACCTTTTGACGTTTTCACGGCTGCCGCGGCGCTGAGGACTCAGCCGACCACGTGTTGCCTGCAGGAAAAAAAAATATATTAATCATTAGTATTTATCCTGCATACGCAATTATACATAAGAAAGAAAATGTGCCTGGAATATCAAGCAGGAATAACGTAAATTCCAGTGAAAACAAGTGTGTAATTTCAGTGTTCCAGCATCCCCCTCGGCGGGCAATCTAGCCGTGGTGGAGGAGGCTGGCGCAGCCTACTGTGAGTGGGCTCAAACAGAACGTAATCAACTTGAGAGGTCCATTAATTTTAGCCACGACGTTTACATCAGCACTCCCTATTCTCTCCCTGATTAGCTGTTTCTAATTTATAAGATCACTTGATTGGCTTTTAAGGTAAGAGCCTATATGCAAGGCTCTATGCAGGAGAGTGTGGGAGCGAGCTCTCCCTCACCCTCCCCCCCCCCAAGCCCTAGGTGGGTAGCGGAGTGCAATCAGCGTAAGAGCTACGTCAGGGCGCGCCTCGGTTACATCAGCGCTCCCTCTTGATAAATCATTCCCGCCCGTGTGAGTGACGCTTAGGTTTTCTAAGGCTTTTATGGAATTGAAGGTGGAATAATTGAGGATTGGTTTTGCTAATGGTCGCGCGTACTATTAATAAACTAGTGGCACTGGATGTGGCCGCTGCAGGGGCGCGGTGTGTGGTGCCAGGCAGGGAAGGAGAAGAGGGAGGAGGGAAACGTGGAAGGAAGAGGAGAGGACGAGGAGGGGTGGAGGGGGGAGGAAGGTAGGTGAGGGAATGAGAAGAGGGAACCAGGAGAAGCAGGAAGAGAGAGGGAAGAAGGGTGGAGAGAGAAGGACAGGGGGGGTAGGGTGAGGAGAGGTGACCGCCAGGAGGTGATGGACCCCTCAAGCCACCTCGTAATTCATAATGCATCGCGCCACGCTCAAGTACTCCTTCCTTAGGAATCAATAATCTTGGCAGGACGAGGAAACAAAACGTGCACCAGACACTCGGCCGCGTGGCACTAGTACACAAAAATAAATTCTCACAATAAAAGAACTCGCACAGGCCATTCAGCTACATAAGGAAAATTGCAAGCATTGTTAAATTTTGGTGTGAGGCGTGTTCCTTGAGTGGCTAGCTTGTCCATTTGGCTGATTGTTCCCTCCGCTTTATGACGAAACACCCACCAAACGGCTCACGCGCCAGCATCTTCGCTAATCCCCGTCCCTGTGCTCGCCTCCTGATCCAACTGCATCACACGCACCTCGTCCGTCCGCCGCACAAAAGATCTAAATGCATTTTCGACGAGTCCGAGGAGTTAATTCCCGTCTCAGTCGAGCAGGGGCACGCGACGCAGCTTGTTATAGAAAACGCAACATTTTGGGAAGAAGTGAGAGAGAATGGGAGGCGGCCAGCGCCCTCCGAGTTGAGCCAAGCCTCCTGTGAATACCACGCTCCATTACCCCCCTGTCAAATAGAACCTGGACTGTCCTTAGGGACCCGGCTCGGCTTTTACACTGGCAAGGCACTAATGCTTATTTGAGAGGGGCTCGCAGGGTAAGGGAAAACGGGAAGCTCTACGTCAAAACATTCATGAGACGACCAGGCGACCACAAGCCGCCCCGCCCTGGCACCCCTCCCCCACCCCCGCCCACGGTATTGTATTTGCGTGTTTTCCTAGACGGCGGTGACGGCGTGTGAGTTTTTAGGGTATTGCTTTCATGCAGTGATAAACGTGGGCAGCGCGGCCAGGCTAGGGGCGCAGTAACTCGTGTGTGATTGTGTGTGTGTGTGTGTGTGTGTGTGTGTGTGTGTGTGTGTGTGTGTGTGTGTGTGTGTGTGTGTGTGTGTGTGTGTGTGTGTGTGTGTGTGTGTGTGTGTGTGTGTGTGTGTGTGTGTGTGTGTGTGTGTGTGTCCTGGGCGTGGGCATCGTTCCCTCACACTGCCGGCGGGGTGAGGGGGGAGGGGGATCAATGTTTCCTTAGTTCACGAGACACTGTAACAATAAATATCACACTTAGGATTACAACATTACCTGTATTACACAAACAGCCGGACAGGATTAGGTGGTAATATTAAACACGCTGCCGTAATTTAGGGATTATGTGATCAAGGTATATTACCACCATCAACAACACTGTACTGACGCACCTGTGACCACACCACCACACCTTTGTAACGCTGCCTCACCAACCGCTGTGACAGGTGTGTGTGGGGGGTGGGGAGGATGAAGGGGAGGAGTTTACCTTCACTTACAGGTAATGGATCCCAGCAAAAAAGGAAAGGGAACCCATATACTTGCATAAAAAGATACGTGACTATATACAGCAAGATTATAGGAGTATGAATGCCATGTTTAGCCTCCACCTTTATATACAGTCTTTGTTGGGGTGAGTTCTGAGGAAAGAGAAGTTTAAACCCACGTGTTAGAGGCTATAGAGTCAAACAAGTCAAACAGAAAATGCAAGACCTTTGAGAAAATTACTTGCTGTGTTAAGACAAGGAAGGAAGGAAACAAGGGGGAAGAAAGACGTCAATACGTGTTCAGAAAAAAGGACAAAAGAGTGGAAGAATCCTCCTCCTCCTCTTCCACCTCTTCTTCTCAAAGTCGATAGTGACAAGACACTCTGCATGTTGGAAAAGAAGACATAGGACACACACACACGCACACACACACACACACTATGACTGATGAAAAAATTATCCACCACCTGAACACTTTTTAGGCATGAAATCAGGTCAAAAAAGGCCACAAATATCACCAAAACGACCTTCATCAAACACAACGAATAAAAACACGACGGAGAAACAGACACTGGATGCGACAGGAAGGACGAATTGTACGACTAATTTTTTTTTTTTTTGTCTTCCTTCTATCCATTCAAGTCACCCCGAGAAGAGATAATCAAGGAGACAAATATCGGTAAATGTAGCTAATTAACGTTGAGGTGCAGCCCCGAGCCTTTTAATACCTGTAATTACCTCATCACCAAGACAGAGTGACAGAAAAATGGCTTTGATGTTTAAGTTAGTGGAGTCTCCCCTCGATTACCTACCGTCTTTTTTTTTCCTTTTAACTTTACTAAACACGTAAAATTGTAATCAGTCAAATATCATGAATACATTACATCCACCTCAAATCTTGGTCAGGTTTTCATATATTGAGAAAACAAAACCTAACACATCTTTTTTTTATATATTAGAACATATATAAAGTACATAAAAGAACAGAGAGAGAGAGAGAGAGAGAGAGAGAGAGAGAGAGAGAGAGAGAGAGAGAGAGAGAGAGAGAGAGAGAGAGAGAGAGAGAGAGAGAGAGAGAGAGAGAGAGAGAGAGAGAGAGAGAGAGAGAGAGAGAGAGAAAAAAAAGAAAGAGAGAGAAATAAAGAGACATCACATACCTTTACACAAAACACAAGATACTACAAATAACACAACAAGGAAACGAACACTAAAGACTGACAAGGGGTTACTGATTCAATTTAGCGACGTGACACCTGTTTCAAGGGACGTAAGGAGGAAGTCTTAACCTGCAGCAGGACCTTTTTTAATTAACTCCTCGACAGGTAGACACGTTCCTAGTACCCTGAGAGAAGTTACCTGTCTCATCA
>JAPQNM010000025.1:8354208-8356708 GCA_029783475.1 Metacarcinus magister
GTGGGTCGAGACTGCAAGGTGCCATTCCGTTCTTAATGTGGCTGGAGATCCAATTTTATGCGTGAGTTGTGCTCAATCTCCAGTGTTTCGATGTCAGAATGGCAGTGTATCTTTAAAGGGCAGACCATCAGCTTCCTCGAGGGTGAAGTATCTGGTTTTTTCTCGGAATGCAAAAGTGTTTTAGTCGTCGAATGAAACACTCCAATAACTTCGATACGGACAATGAGCAAAACCAGACGCGATAATTAAACGAGAAAGTTGGAAATGAACCACCAGATGACACTGTTCCCGGATCCTTAATTGTTTGGTGACGGTAACAAGCGTCGTAACCTCACTAACTTAGGCGCTGAAGGTGATTAACGGATAACAAGACACAGTAATTAAGTGTAAATTAGCCCTTAAGAAAATCACTACTTCTACCACCTAACGACCTTGTATTAGGCCACCGAGGAAGAACAGGAAGGAGTTATGCATGAGGTAGAACAACGATCTATCAAATGTATAAATTCTAAACATGTGATTGACATTCATGAATAAAACCAACCTCATATATTTTGACTACAAGATCGTAAATTCTATAAAATGTCAAAAAACGGCAAAGCTTACATGAATTCAGAGCGATATAAATCAAAAGTGTATCTGACGTTTTCTACAGACGCAAAGAATATGTATTAGTAATCGTGCTTGTGTTATTTTGGTCTCGTGCTACAGTGATGGTAGTGGTGGTAGTGGTGGTGGTGGTGGTGGTGGTGGTGGTGGTGGTGGTGGTGGTGACTTTTTACTATTCGTGGTGAACCTGTAGGTGACCCTCGGCTCTTGACTCTTACTGACTCTCCTTGACTAGTGAGGCGATAGAATGCAAGGGCAAATACCAGCGTGAGATTCCTGCTGTTACCTTCCTCCTCGTCCTGCTCTCTCCCTCCAGCTTTCCCCTCCCTTCCTCCCTCCCTCCCTCCCTCAATGCACGTATCTTACCACCTCTCTCCCTCGCTCTCTTAATTCCTGTCTTTGTATCAGCCCCAAAAGAGAAAAAATACATGAAAAAAACATTTATTCTGTGATTCCTATTGAACTAAAACATATATGCACGTAGCTATTTGTTTAACGACGAACTAAATTTTGAAATACACGTGTGTGATTTCTCTAAGGTAGTAAATAAAAGTACATAACAGGTATTACATGATTATTCTTAAGATTGCAAATACATATATGGTTACACGTGATATTTTTTTAAGAGAGAGCAAAAAATAACACTTGGGAAAAACATACGTAGAAGCAATAGCGTCATTCCCCTGAAGCCTGTTCGTTGCTTGATTTACATATGAAACATGGCTGTCCAGATTCCGGGACAAGCAACGATAATAACAATCTAAATGCAGGAAATCGATATGCCGTCGCGTTTCTCCTCTCCTCGCCGCGCATGAAACGAACAACCTGGCCACAGACACACGAGCCTCGCCGTTGAATTTACATGTAAATACGAGTTTAAAAGTAAATCTGCCTTGCCAAAGAAGAACTAGGACGAATCTGCTGAGCTGTTACTCCTCATGACAAGCTTTTCTTCTTTCTATTTACTATCTTCAACCTCAAACATGATTATTTTTGTTTACTCTTTTACAGATTACCTACTCAAGCTTTCTATTACTTCGTCTTTTTATTTATCAGGAAAGGATTTGTTTTTTTATATATGTTCTATTCTCGTCTCTCACCTGTTTCAGTTCCACCTGTGTTCACCTGGCTGCCACCTGATGCCTAGACGCGTTAAATATTACTCCCTGAATCTACCTGCACACCTTGCCTCGACGGAGCGCCTTCACATGTGTCTTCAGGTAATCAAAAGTTATTATTGATCTACCTATACCTGTTAAATAATTCAGTGTGACTCGACTTCTGATAATTACTTGATGTTATTTATTTTTTCTTAATTTTAAATGTTAGTTTTTTTGTATTTGTTACGTGCTCTCGCTCTCTCTCTCTTTCTCTCTCTTTCTCTCTCTCTCCCCCTCTCTCTCTCTCTCTGTCCCTGCCTCCCTCTCCCTCTCTCTCTACCTTGGGCGTCATCTCGCAAATGCATTAACAAAAGTATTAAAGAGCTACGTCCCCCTCGGGCAGATCTCCCCCCGCTGCCACCCCATGCATATATATGAACATATTTGTGCCCTGAATGAGAATTAGTCATACGGATGTTCTTTGTCGTGTGGAGTTGGTGCATTCTTTTTCCTCCCCTGGTCAATATTTTCCTCGCTTGCCTTTTACACCCACCCTTCTGTGCCTCTTTTATATTTTCTACCACGGAATTTTTTTTCAACCCTCCCCCCTCTCTTTTTTGACCCATTTCAGAGTGATTTTATGTCTTTTTGCTCTGCTCAATTAATGGTTCTGATATGAGGAGGCAATATTTTCTGGTGGAGGAAAAAATATATTACGAAAAAAAAGTACTGCGTGTAAGTGGTGATGGGAGGGAGAGAGGGAGGGAGAGGGAGGAAGGGAAGGAGGGACT
>JAPQNM010000025.1:8364208-8381708 GCA_029783475.1 Metacarcinus magister
CCGTTGTGGGGCGTAAATGCGTGTTGCTGGTAGAGCGATACTGCCTTGTTGTAGTATGGGATTGTGGTCCTAGCGGGGTTTCTCTATAGCATTATCTTCCCTTCAACCCTTCATATCGCTAATGCACGTTACATGAGTCATAAATAATACCAGCGACTGTTACACCACAACCTCGTTAAGGCGAGCAAGAGGCTTTCTCGGGGAAAAATAGTGGTGTGGGAAGAAAAAATGAATTAATTCGAATTTATTGGTTGAACATGCACTTAGGAGATTAATCCTGATCACTATACGGCTTTCCTTTGGAGGGATTAATTAGGATTATTAGTAAGACGCATTAGACACCAACCACTCTAGAGGTCCAAAAGTCAGCAAAATTTTCGAGTTTATTAATAAGAACAGAACTAACTTTTTGGCGGGGGAGGTCAAATTTATGGGCCAAGATTATTCTCCCTAAAAATCAATAATGAGACAGGTGGGAGGGAGAGTTAAGGCAGGTTTATGGAAGGGTGTGGGAGACCTATAGCATGGGGGAGGAAGGGAAGTAGGAAGGGGAAGCATGCTGTGTGTGTGTGTGTGTGTGTGTGTGTGTGTGTGTGTGTGTGTGTGTGTGTGTGTGTGTGTGTGTGTGTGTGTGTGTGTGTGTGTGTGTGTTTGCTGTTGCTGTGTATGGACATGCCTGGGAGGGAGGAAGGGAGGCGAGAGAAAGGATTAGAAGGAAGGTGTGAGAAGGGTACGGAGAAGACATATGGTGAGGACACACACACACACACACACACACACACACACACACACACACACACACACACACACACACACACACACACACACACACACACACACACACTGAGGATCTTGTAAGGTCTTCACGACATGTAGTCATAACTCAAAGGATCTTTCAACCTGACCACCGGCGCGTTTCTGCGACTTTGCTAATTCCTTACACGGCTCCCCTTCCTTCCTATCACCCTTCCCCCTCCTCCTCCTCCTCCTCCTCCTCCTCCTCCTCCTCCTTCCCTGCCAACAACACGCCTCGTCATAACAGAAAATGACAACAAAATACCTAATATCATGCAAATGGTGTTCTTGCATTACAGTCTCGTCCATGTTACCAGTCCTTACAAGGCACCAATATGAAGGTAATTTAAGGCCTTTCCTGTACGTCACATGAATTATTTTACCGCCAAGGGATGCTAAATAAAACAATTGTATGTATGTGTAGAGTCCCCATCTGTCGCGGCGGTACACGGCTCACAACACATCACCGAGCCGAGTTACGCTATCTAGGTGTCTGGCATCTTTCCATCCACGTGATCACATTAAACCCCAACAACAGATGGATTTCTCGCGCTCTTTTTTCTCTCCTTTTTACTAAACAGAATCCGGCCAACCTTGAATTTACGAGTCTGCCATAACGTGATCAGCACTCCACGATATTGAGGTAATTTAACACAAGCCACGAGACCTGACCATTTTGGGGATTATACGACATACTGGCCACGTCTTACCTCAGCAAATCATCCGCTAATCTCAGTCTAAGTTACTGTAATTTTCTCAATGTTGCATGTTTAGCCATTTCGTGACGGGATGGAAGGCGAAAATTGGATCAAGAATAATAAAGTTGGAAAGAGTAACGTGTGTGTGTGTGTGTGTGTGTTTGGGGGGAAGGGGTGTGTGTGTGTGGGTGTGTGTTGGGGGGAGGGGTGTGTGTGTGTGTGTGTGTGTGTGTGTGTGTAAATCTCTTTCGTCGTGGTATGGTATAAAAGTAATAAAAAGAGAATAAAAAAAAGCATAAGACTTCTCAACCAAACATGATCACTTTAAGGCGAAGAAGAAGAAGAAGAAAAAAAACATAATTGATAAAGCTTATAACACGCAACTCCCAAGTCACCAAACACCTAAAAATAAATCGTTTTTTCCACATGTAGAAAACCAAAAAAGAAAAACATCATTACACACACACACAACAAAAAAAAAAAAAAAACGAACTCAACTGAATAAGTAAAAAACAACATGCATAAAAATCTTGAACCAAAAAAACACAAAACTATACAAAATACACTAGGAATTTCAACCTTATAAACACACTTAGAGGAGAGTTAATAGAAGGAAGGTATGAAGTTGACTAATAGCAAGACAAGAGTAACGAATAAGTGCACTCAATCAACAGGTAAAGAGATGATGAAACAAGGTGAAAGGAAGGTGAGTGAGTGTGAGGAAGGAAGGTGAGTGAAGGTGAGGAAGGAAGGTGAGTGAAGGTGAGGAAGGAAGGTGATGATTAAGTTACAATGAAGGTTGATGAATATGATGTCCTTTGAGGGAAGCAACTGTTTTATTATTATATATATATACATTTTTTTTTATGTAAAGGTGTGGAAATGAAACTGTACGAGAAAAAAATTAATAGTTTTTTTTCCTCTCTCTCTCTCTCTCTCTCTCTCTCTCTCTCTCTCTCTCTCTCTCTCTCTCTCTCTCTCTCTCTCTCTCTCTTCTACCCACCTATTTTCTCTCTTTTTTGGCGGTAAATCGCATTAGGTAACCCTGCATGCAAAGTTAATCAAATTGTATGAAGAATGAAAGCGTGTTCACATTTTTGTTCGCATTTTAAGATCCTATGCGAGAGAGAGAGAGAGAGAGAGAGAGAGAGAGAGAGAGAGAGAGAGAGAGAGAGAGAGAGAGAGAGAGAGAGAGAGAGAGAGAGAGAGAGAGATAATAAAAAAAATCTCTCTCTCTCTCTCACTCACACACACACACAGATGGTAACAAGAGAACCACCTTATGTCTCGCCTCACCCTCACGTCCCTTGACTTGTAACACTCATTATCAAAGGGACACATTCTGAGGACAACCACACGGCATACAGGGACACGCCGCCGCCCGCCGCCCGCCGCCCGCCGCCCGCCGCCCGCCCGCCCGCCCCGTCACCGCTGCAAGGGTTGAGTCCTCCACGCCCTCGTATACCAAGTTGGGAAGCTTATAAGGTGGAGATAATAAGCACAGCAGCCCAGTATTACGAGGGGATTTAAGGCTATCAGTGCAGTGCCTACGGATGTGGTGCTTCATCCCTCTCCCCTTCCCTTCCCTTCCCTTCCTCTCTCCCTTCCTCCCTTCCTTCATCTTTTGTTTGTTTATGGTGCAAGGATTGTGGTTGTTTGGTTGGCGTGTTATCCTCCTGCTTTTGTTTTGTTCTTTGTTCTTTTTGTTCGTGTTCTTGAGTGTTATTTTTGTTGTTTTCTAAAGTGTTGTTCTTTTTTTAGTGATGACTTGAGTATATTTTCTTTTTTATTTTCCCAAAGTGTAAAGATTTAATATTTACTAACGTGGTATTTTTTTATATTTTTTTTTATATGTCCACGTGTAAGGTGAAGGGTGACAGGTGAAGGGTGACAGGGAGAAACAGGTGTCCAGGTGTTCCCAAGGTGGTAGAGTCTCACCTGCCCGCCTGCACACCACCCCCATCACACACACCTGTAATCGATGCCCCCAAAGGTACCCCCGCACAGTGTCATTACCACGCATCCCCAACCTGTCCACTCAGATTGATGGTCACGCTTACAAATTCGATTCATTACTTGTTGTATGTTTTATGTTTTCTGCCAACCAATCAGGAAGTCCCTCTGTTAAGACATGTCGTTATTGAGGTGTCTACTCTGTCCTAAATGTACGATGTATGCCGCTGTTTGTCATTCTATTTTCCTTCAAAACTGTCGGTCTGGGATTTCAAGATACGAGAAACAAACATAAAAAAGACACACACACACAAAAAAAAAAAATAGGCGAAGGCAATACATCTGAACTGTCGATTCAATTTAATCTGATTTATGGAATCCTCTGACCACGCAAATACCAGAGTGATGAATTGACAGTCGAGATAATGGCGGCTATTACCAACACCACAACCTTGTTACAAACAGATAATTTTTCCCTCGTTGTTGTTTTTGGCACAACAACAACAACACCTAAATGACCCTCATCAGGAGCTTTGCCTCTGCCGAAAAAAAAAAATTGGATAAAAGTCTGTTTTTGTATTTGCCAAAACGTACCACTCAATATAAACAAAAAACATATTTAGCTAATCTGCTTAATCACGCTCTGATCAGACGTGATTTGCGAGGGTCCGACTGTAATTTGTGTTGGTAATGAAAGATTTAGCCGCGTGATGAATTGCATTATAGAAATATCTAAAAATGTTCGTATTACACATTTCTCTCTCCCCTCTTTTATTCTCGCTCGCTGGAAACAAATGTAAACTGATTTAGTTACGAGAATAAACAGCATCGGATTTGTCTGTTGTGACCGGTTGGTGTCCGTCAAAACAGGACATACACGCACACGCACACACACACGTCAATATGTCTTGCATACACACGTACACAGGCAGAGGTATACACAGGTACACACGCTGGAGGTTATACTGAGGTAGTGTTGATGTAGTTGTGATGTCGAGGTGTGAGTTGGTTAGCTGCTCTTCATTTTTTATTATGAGACAAAGTGGACGAGGAGGAGCGGCGTCGACAAAGCCACATCCGCCGCGGCTTCCACTTTAAAAACGAGGGAATGAAAAAAAGACGGAAGGAAATTTTACGTGATACGGGAATAAAAACTGAATGTGGCACTAACTATGATTATGCAAATGCCCTTGTGGCTTATGGTGTGCGTGTTTTTTTTCCCTAAATTTAATTTCCGACTGATACAAATCGTGGATTGTGGAAAGTTGTGGGAGAGTTGATGTGATTGCAGTTACATCGAGTGGTTGTGATGATCGTTAGCGGAAAAACAACTGAAAAAACACACAGTAATTCCATATCGCATACAGTTAACGTTACTTTGATAAATTCTTACTTTCCAAAAACATAAGAATCTTTACCTCAAATCCTCAGACAAGCACACTCTCCCTCCGCCTCTCTCACATCCCTCGTCGCTCTATTCACTTTAGTCACACCCAGAGACTAATTTGTGAAGCCCGGAAATTGAAGAGGCGCGATGACAGTCTACTGGCCGGCTCTTCCTGCGTCAGCTCTGCGATAATTAACAGGGGGGGAAGCTGAAATATTGGCGAGGTAGACGGATATCACGCTGCTAATATTACGAGGACGAGGACGAGGACACGAGGACACGGAGGAGATAAATAGAAGGAAACAGATAAGATGAAAGAAATATGTAATAAAGAATATATTTTGCAGGATGATGGCGACAGGAAGGACTATGCAAGGATCATTTCACGAGGATAGTTATAAGGAAGTGTGAAAAAAGTATGAGATGTGAGATGTTTAATGGTTGAAAATGTGGTGTTAACGCGTCTTACACACAAGAGATACACACATCCAGACGCACTTTCTTTTAAAATGGTGGGAGTTTCTCAGCGCTAACACACATACACACACACGCACACGCACACGCACACACACACGCACACACACACACACACACACACACACACACACACACACACACACACACACCTTCATTAAGCAACAGTCTGACGGGTTATTAACAGACTTTTACAGCTTCCCCCCGAGTCAGCACGTGATAAAAGGCGAGGTCATAGCTAGAAGGAGGGCGGTCCGGCGCTGGAAAAAGAGGACAGCAGTGGTTTAAAGATAGACCAGGTATGAGTGCGATAAACAATGAAGAAACAATCAGGTAAATGGGACCAGAAGGCCACACGGGAAATCACGGAAGGACCAGCAAACCTCGAGCCGCACCAACACACACACACACACACACACCTACACACACACACACACACACACGCACCTACACACTAACATAAGTTCTCCCTCACGCTGCTACTGCTACCCTGAGTCTGTCTACTTCTTCTGCTGCTTTTGAGCCTTTGTTTCAGGCTTTTGTTAGCGGTGTTTATGGTGCTTCTGTGTCTAGATTTACCCTTTTTTTTATGTGGGTGTGTGTGTGTGTGTGTGTGTGTGTGTGTGTGTGTGTGTGTGTGTGTGTTTGGAATTAGTCTTCTCTCTCTCCCTGTGTCTTTGTTTGGTGTTTAGTTTATGTTTTGTTTAACTTATTTTTGTGTGTTTTGTAGTACTACGTAACACATGTTTTTGTTTTTTTTCTTTATTTTCTTTCTTATATGTTGTTTTGTACCTTTGTTAAGAATCTTTTGTATGTAAACTTTCAGCTAATTTCATGCGGCGTCTCTTCCTCTTCTCTTGTTTGTTAGTCCTTTCCTCCGAGGCTGTATACGGGTGCGGCACATTTTAATCTGAACAATAAAAGCGTGTGATAAAACTATAGTAGCTTCAAGTGCGATAACGATTAGGAAACAAGCGGAGTTTCGTCAGCCATTAATGTTTATATGCTTCAACACTCTGCAATATAATGTAGGTACACATGTGCTATTCAAAGAAATTTATTAGTTTTCCAAAGTTAGAGCAATTTTCTTTTTATATATATTTTTTTTCCCCCATCATCAAAAATATTTCAAACCATACCAGAGCGAGTATTATATCTGACACTTTATATTCATGGTATGGCCTTTTGTAACGGTAAATTATAGCGGCAACAATGTCGGTATATATCATCACCTCGTTCAGGGGAAGAGTGAGCAACACCTGCCTTTGATACCCCAACCCGGAGAGTCAGCTTACAGATATGAGCCAAGTTCTCTTCACTATGAGAACACCGCTTCACTACACTAAATAATAACACCCTTACGTCAACGAGTAACTATTTCTAGTGTTGGAAAAAGAGGATATTGGTAAATATTTCTATGGTGTATATTTAAAATGAGTGGATGGGTGGAAAATGATGCTTGGTTTTTATTTTCTAGTGATTTATTGGAAAGAGTTGTAGAATGTCAAGTTAGGAATGGTAAAAAAAACATAAAACAATGATAGGAAGCAAAGAATTCATAGAAAACGGAACATGGCAAAGACAACCACGATACAGACGCTTGTTTTCTTCCCCGCCCAAGCGCTTGAGTGTTGAAAAATAGCACGACCTTAGCCAGGCTTCCATGCACCTGACGCGCCTCTGAAACGTAATTCCCTCCTTTCACATGCTGCTTCCCCTCAATCGAGTCCCGGCAGTGATAGACGCGGGGAATACTTCTTCGAGATGCAACACAGATGGAGAGGACTGAGGGAAGGTGAGGGAGGGAGACAGAGGTAATAATAATAATAATGACGATAATGATAATGACTAAGAAGGGGAAATTTGGTACCATTTCAGAGGGTCTTACAGGTAATGTCACTCCAATTAACCAACCTGCTTTTGTTTTTTTCTTTGTTTATGTGCGTTTGTTTGTGTGTATGATGTTAAAACCTAAAAAAATGATTCCCTTTCCCGGAAGTCATGGTACGAAGCAATTAATATAAGTCGCAAAACGCATTCCTTGAAAACTGTTTAGGATAGAAGTGAAAAAAAAATAAGAAACGAAAGCAAGAAGGAAAAAAAAAAAAAAAAAGGGACACGTTATTATATTCTTAATCACCAGAGCAAAATTAACAAACCACCAACATTTTCTCTCATTTTTTTCATTAAAGCGAAAATAAAAATAACTTTCCTTCATTCTTGGAAACTAGAATTAAGAACAACTCTTTCACTAACGTCTTACCCCCCCCCCCCACACACACACACACATGCAACAGTCCCCCCCCCCTCACTCACATTACCTCCAGTCTCGTCTACAAGTTCGCGTGTTAACTAATACCAAACTGAGAATTATACTTTTTCAACCCTGTCTTCACCTGGACACGTTTGGGAGTAAAAATAAACAGAATTAATGTTTTTAAGTAATATCAAGGTGGAGGGAGGTGGAGGGAGGTGGAGGGGTGTGGAGACAGGTGGAGGCAGGTAGCGGGGTGAGGTGAGGTTTAGTCGCCTTTCAAGAGTGATTTACAGAAGGGATTAATACGAATGATATATACAGTGAGGACATCAAACACACTTGGGGGCTTCTTTGCGCTTTGTGAAGAACTAACAATGTTATAATCAACTCTACAACGCCATCAGGACACAATCAAATATATTACCCTGGATTACTTTGTTAGGATTAGGTTTTATTTTCGTCTTGATTACCTACACCCTGTACCTTCACTCTCTCTCTATCTCTGTCTCGCTCTATTTTTCTTTGTCTCTCTCCGCCTCCCTGTCTCGTTTCCTTCGTCAGTCTTGCACATACATGAAAATGGTGACGGATCTGAGGCGAGGTGTTCCGTCTAATTAGCGAGTTACTTTTGTGATTCCGTAAGTCATTTGGGGCAGGTAATGGAAGGTACATATTTACTATTTTTTGTTCATTACACTCATAGCTCTCGGTGTGAAAAAGACGACACGCTCAGCAAAGAAAAGTGCGTCGCGGCAGGTGGTATGGGTGTGGGTGTGGGCGTGGGTGTGGGCGTGGGTGTGGGTGTGGGCGTGGGTGTGGGTGTGGGAGGGTGTGGGTGGGTGTGTGGGAGGGAGGCAGGACTCACATTTTTATCCTCAGGTATACTCTCGCCAAATTTACTACGTCGTAAAGGATATTTTTTATGCAATAATTAAGCTATTTCAGGGGAACTAAATTTTTCATTATTTCGCAGTACATAAAAAAATAATAAATGGGCCAGCCCTTCCCGTTCACAAAGCCAGTGGGACTTAAATGCTCTTAATTTACCGTTCTGGCAAATTACCGTGGTTAGAAAGGTATTGGCAGTGTGAATGTTTACCGGGGCGCTCTCTTGCCCTCATTACGTGCACTAAGGGCTATTCAGTGCGCGGCGTGGCCAATGGACGCTGCCAGCCCGTTACCTTCATTCATGCCACTGCCACCACCCTAATGTGCCGCCCTCCTGGGGTGCCGGGTGGTGGGGTTGCCGGCCTTAGAGCAGCGTTGGGGCCAAGTTAGGGAGGAGAATGGGGAGGAGAGGGAGTGAGGATCTGTGTAGGGCTTCCTGATGCATGGTGGAGGGAAGGACACGTCTATTTTCAGGGAACGAGGTGATGGATGAGGCTGAGGCTGGTGTGGACGCACCTACCATGAGATCAAGGGCGGAGGGAGACATCCAGCAGCCGGGATATAATGAGACGGCAGCAGGGTGAGTTACGGCCTGCAGACACCGCCGCCCTCATTACCCGCCTTCAGCGTCCCTCCACAGACCCTCATCAAAGCACCCAGAGCGACACACCCGAGGACAAAGACATCACTCACTTTGAAAAGGTCCTACAAACACTGAATTGCTCCGTCAGTAAGGTCCTCACTCTAAGTACATCACATCACGGAAGCTGTACCAGAAGAAGAAACCGCGTTACCTCCCCCCACCCCCCCGTGACGTGACACCCGCAGCATTACAAACCCAAGGACATCAGAGCACAGCATCACACCAGGCCAGCGGGCGAGGGCCACACTAAGCCTCCACACCCACGCACGGCACCACACTCTCAAGGGTGTCGCAGAGAAGCCGTCCACCACACCTTCACTGCCGTCATCCTCAGCATCAACACAGATAACTAATGGTCACATGAAGCGGAAAATAAAAACAGCAGACAGAACAGCAGCAGCAGAATCTCCACCACCGCCAGCACCAGCAGAAGCAGAAGCAGCAGCAGCAGCAGCAGCACCTTGGCCGAGCGACTGGAGCAGCTGGAGGTAATGGCTGCCGGCTAATGAGCTCACATTCAGCGAGCCACTTTTCATGGTCCCGACTCGAGCAATTACTGAGGGTTTTGCTAGAGTCGGCCGGCTCAAGGGGCACACTTTGAACTCTACATTAATTACGGCCGGAGTCATGATCGCTGATTTCAGGGGCAGAGAGGGAGGCAGGGGGAGGGCGAGGGGGGGACGTGGGGGCTGCCTGTCACGGAGGAATAAATTAATAAATGTTTTAGAAGTAAATAAAAAACGCGAAGGTCAAATATGCTTTCCTCGAAGGGGGATCAAGCCTCCATAAATTTTGCAAAACTCTCTTGAAATGATTCAGAAGATAATAAGCGTTTTTCCCCTCGTAATGTTGATAAAGTTTAGGTTTTAATGACGGAGAAGTTTGGTGGAGTCAATAATTTCCTCTTTGGCCTCTTCCTCTTCTTCCTCCTTCTCTTCCTTCCCCGTCCCTAACCCTCACTCCGCTAGAGGTCACAGCCAAGTTCTGACGCCAAAAATAACTGATGAGTTGCTTCATTCTCACACTAATTAGCCCGACAGCTCCGCGCTCAGGTGCAGCTGGGGAATACTAATGTTACGTAGAGACGCTGTCGGCGCGGCCCTTCAGCGTGAGCGTGAGTTTTGCCTTGAAATCGAGAGTGATTGGTGGGGTTTGGCAGGTGTTATTGATGAGGCAACTATGTATTATACACGTCTACCTGTAATTACGGAACAGGAATGCGTATGACAGTCCCTGGAGCTGCGTATAATAGCACACAAGGATAATAAGAATAATAATGCAAGAGTTGATATGATAAGTGGAAGGCTGAGTTGACGTGAGCACAGTGAGAGGAGTGAAGGAAGGAAGGAAGGGAGGAAGGGAGGAAGGGAGGAAGGCGTAGGGTGAGGTCAATGAGGGAGATGGAACAATAGGGTGAGAGGGACGAGGGAGGGGAAGATAAAGAGAGGAAGATCTTGCGTGCAAAGGTTGATGGTTGTGGTCGAGGAAACTAATCACTCCGAGTAGAAATATTTAGGAGATAATATTGTCATTACAAGTGAAGCTTTTCCAGGTTACAAAAGATGTGGTTCTATCCTTCTCCCCTCTCCCCCCCTTCCCCTCCCTCCCCCTCTCTCCCCCTCTCTCCCTTCCCTCCCTCCCCCCCTTCCCCTCCCTTCCATAGGCCTATTCCAGAGAGATAAAAGAGGACAATCTTAAAGCCAAATGGACTTTCCCGACTACATGATTATAATGAGTACTCCTCTCTCTCTCTCTTTCTCTTTCTCTTTCTCTTTCTCTTTCTCTCTCTCTCTCTCTCTCTCTCTCTCGCTCTCTCTCTCGCTCTCTCTCTCTCTCTCTCTCTCTCTCTCTCTCTCTCTCTCTCTCTCTCTCTCTCTCTCTCTCTCTCTCTCTCTCTCTCTCTCTCTCGACACTTCACTCCTTCCTCACTCACTCCTTCGTCAGGGCTGACCGGCGCAGGATGGAGCCATTACCGTACACACACACACACACACACACACACACACACACACACACACACACACACACACACACACACACACACACACACACACACACACACACACACACACACACACACACACACAGCGAGCGGCCTTTACCTAGCAACGCACACATTACATTACATTACATCTGCGTGACGCGTTAACTAACTTTTCCCTACAACATTGGCGTGTGAGCGGCATCAAACTACTGTACTCCGCGTCCCTCCCCCCCTCAGCCCTCATCAGTTTGCTCGATTCTTTCTTCCTGTGCCTCAATCTCCCCAAATTACTGTAAGCCAGGCAATTACCGGAGGGGAGCATTCTTACTCACATAAAAGGGTCCTGAACAACATACCGACTGTGCCCCCTTGCGTGTATACCTCATGTATTAGTGGAGATTCTATATTTATGTGTAATCAAATGCGACGATTGTGTGGACGTCTGGCATCAGTAAGCAGTTGTCCAGATTCTCATTTGTTTACGTGAATATTGTAAGGGACTTGATTTTGTATGATGTGGGTTTGTATACGTAGGACGTGGTATACATATTGGTGTGTGTGTGTGTGTGTGTGTGTGTGTGTGTGTGTCTATGCTTTACCCAATCTCTCCCCCAGTCCAGGAAGTCGGTGGTCCACAACAACAACAAAAGCCATGTGACCTGACCATCAAAACAACGATACAAATCACTCTGACATTTCCTTGCTGCCATGTGGTTGTCTTCTCATCCCCCTTTTTTCCCATCATTACTATTACCATTACCATTACCTCTACGCTTACCCCTTCGCCTATTCAATCCCACACTAACATTTCATAAGCAGAATGTTGTGTATAGATGATTCTTTGAACTGCACAAAAAAAATCACAGAGCCACATTGATAGAAAGAAAAGTAGAGAAGGAAAAAATTTGACTATAAACGAATGTAAAGAGAAGGATAGAAAAAAGACATGTAAGGAAGGAGACATAGAAGGAAGAGGAGGATCGGAGGAAGAAGAGCAGGAGAGAGGTGGGAGTGGAAGAGAGTCTTAAGCAACACCTGTGGCATAATATTACTCCTGACCCCCCCTCTAGACCCTTCCTGCTGGTGGTGTTGTTGTTCAAGACGAGTTACAAGGAACGAGTCTGTGTTTTTTTTTCCCAGTATAGTTAAGATGAAGTAGACGAAACGTATTAATTCCTTTCAATAATACTATACTGAGCTTTATACTAAGAAATTACAGCTTTTTTTTTCCAGTATGAACAATAGAGGAAATTATATCTATTTCAGTTCAAATGAAAAAATAAATAAATATATAAGTAGAATTTTTTTAAAGTATTAACAACAAATGAGATATATTTTTTTTACACTTATCGTTATTATTATATTTTCATAAAGGTTTTGTTGTATCTAATATTACGTGATTTTACATTATATTATAGAGTTCATTGATAACACATGAGAGAGAGAGAGAGAGAGAGAGAGAGAGAGAGAGAGAGAGAGAGAGAGAGAGAGAGAGAGAGAGAGAGAGAGAGAGAGAGAAAAAAAAAAGGGGGAAATGGAAACAAAAAAAGACGAAGGGAGGAAGGAAGACTAAGGAAGGAAGGGAACAGGAGTAAGGAGGAAGAGAAGGAGGGAGAGAAAGAATCGTGAGTCCGTACAAGGTAAATCAAGACTCAGAGGAGGACAGGTAAAGCAGGTAAAGTAAGAGAGAAGGAAAGAGAAAAGGAAGTAAGAATAAAGAGAGTTTGGTTCAGGATCAGTAAGGGAAACGAAAAGGAAACAGAGAAAAACATAAGAGAGAGAGAGAAAGAGAGACAGAAGAGAAAAAGCAAGAATGAAATAAGTGAATAAAAGAGAATGGCAGATGAAAAAGCAGAGATGGAAAAGAAGGAAAACATGAAAATTAGATAAAGAAGGGAATTGCATGAGACCCAGATAAGGTTAATACTGTACTGATAACAAAATAACATCTGACTGCGCATCGTTTCTTCTTAAACACTAATATGACGTCCTGTGTTGTAGGAGGAGGAAGAAAGAGGAAGTGGAGGAGGCAGGAAAAAAAGTAAAAGGAGGAAAAAATGTGTAGGTAATAGGAAAATACTTGAATGTAGGGAAATAAATGTGAGTGTGAAATGAGGGAAGGAAAAGAAAGAGGAAGAAAAGGAGGAATGTGATATAGGAATGTGATAAGGGGAAAAATAAGGAGGAGGTGAAATAATGGAAGGAAAAGGTAGAGGTAAGGAAGAGTGAAAGATGAAGATGAAGAGAAAGGAAAGAAAAATAATACAAAAAAAAAAGGTTACAAGGAAATTAGAATACAAAATACACTCAAAAGATTGATAAAATCACGAAAAACAACAAAAATTACAAAAACAACCAAACAAGATAAAAAAAAATAGATAAACAAAACAAAAAAAAAAACTAATACAATCACTCCTTTTCCTATCCACTTCCTTCCTTGTTTCATCTTTCCCCTTCCCCTTGCACAGTCCTTCCCCTTCGCGCCCTTCCCCTCACCTCCCCTTCTTCCCTCTCAGGCCCAAGATGTCATAAAATTTTGTTTACCAGACCAAGTTTTCTCCCGGCAGCCTCGGTACAGGGCGGCGGGTATATTAAGAAACACGTGTGCGAGTTATGGTTTGTGTTGAGAGAGAGAGAGAGAGAGAGAGAGAGAGAGAGAGAGAGAGAGAGAGAGAGAGAGAGAGAGAGAGAGAGAGAGAGAGAGAGAGAGAGAGAGAGAGAGAGAGAGAGAATGGTGACACAGGAAAGAGGAACAAAGACAGAACTAGTGCTTGAGACAGACAGTGATGAAGATAGCGAGAGACAGAGACAAAGGGATGAAAAAAGCATATACAGAAATAAAAAGAGAGAGAGAGAGAGAGACAGAAACAGAAGTACAAGTAATCACAAACATAAAGAGGACCCACAAATAGACTAATTCAAAACACTCCTCTTTCTTTAAGGTTTCATTTGATTAACGAGGAATGATAATTAATCTTCAGCAGCGGAGGTGACGGCACACACACACGCACACACACACACACACACACACACACACACACACACACACACACACACACACACACACACACACAATAGCCACACGCAGAACTGTCAACACACGTCCCTCAACCTAACCTTCCCTTCACATCGTCGCAGTTTTGGCATCGGATCAAACGGCCTCACCACCACCCTGCAACACCTTATGAAGACGCGAGGGAAGCCAGAACAAGTTAATACAGGCAAGCGGGCGGAGTCACATCGTTCTCCCGACAGCGGCTAATGTATGCAAGATTTTATCAGGAATTGGAAATCGAACCTCACTTAAGGGCACGGCGGTCAACACGCAGGGCAGCACCTCCATCCCTTTACTGCAACCACGACGGAGGAGGCGAAGAGGAGCTTTTACTGAAGTTTCGATTACCGATAGGCGGGTGAATATTCATCTCGGCCGCACTTAGCGCTCCTTCCACTTCTTTGATGCATAATGAAGCGACGCTCGATCCACGTGGCTGACTCAGGCTCTCTACTGCAATGATTTAATGAACGTGGACATCCGCCTACCTGAAGAAGGAAGGGGTGAGGCGTACACACACACACACACACACATACACACACACATACACACACACACGCTGATCTGTACACACGAGGGGAAGACTCCAGGAGCGAGGGCAGGGCCGCGCACCACAGGAGTCTCTCTCTTATTTCTACTTTAAGAGCCACTCGCGTCGTCGCCTAACACAGCATATTTACACACTCGTAAAGATCCTGCAGGTGGTCAGCGAGGCACAGCATGAGAGGGAGAAGGAGAAAGCCAAGTTCGTCTCGTCTCTAGTCACAAGGGCGAGGAGAAAATGTGTGTGTGTGTGTGTGTGTGTGTGTGTGGGTGGGTGTGTGTTATGAACCTTTTTTACTAACATTAGAATACTCGCTCTGTACACAATATAAAAACTATAACTTATTCACGTAGAAAAATAACAATGAAACACAGTGAAAATATTATGAAACAGAAGGTTGAGTGAGTGGAGCAGTGACGGTGTTTAGTGGGAGTAACAAGGAGGAAGAAGGTTGTTAGCGGACAAGTGGATAAAAAAATGACAGTACATGAAGGTAATAGATACACAGACTACACTAAATGGAGTTGGCCAGAGAGGAGGACGATGCTAGTGGTACAGGTGGATAGGTGGAGGATCACACGTGGACTAGTGGATCGGGGGAATGGTCTTCAATGGACGGGGAGAACGGCAGAGAGCTGTTAGTAGAGCTGCATGTTTCCTTAAAGTAACGCTTCTGAAGTCAGCTTAACTCTGGCGTCTCCCGTAATGCTCTCTCCATGCTGTCCCTTTATTGAGGTGGCTTTGGGGCTCAGGACTCCGGCACAAAGGTTGCTTGGGTGTCCGAGAGCCTCATCTCCCTACCGCTCTCTAGGGTCACGTGGCTAGTGGGTGGAGGTGGGGGTGGAGGTGGGGGTGTTGAGTTACCAGCGGGAGGAACGTAAGGGGAGACCAACCTCATGTTTTATTGGACTCTGGGAAACCAAACCACAGACCTTCCTTCCTTCCTTCCTTCCTTCCTTCCTTCCCCATCAGGTGACTAGGAGTGATGCCTCTCAAAGGACGCGACTCCACCAACTGTTCATGTCACTCTAACTAGCGATGAGTCGACTAACGCAACGACGTGTGTGTGTGTGTGGGTGTGATTAATGGATATCCTTCTTCCCCTTGCTAATGAGGAGTGTTTTGAGGCGTTAATGAGTACCTCCATCTCATCCTCATCACGTTTTTGTGTCTTCTTCCTCACTGTCCGTCACAAAGAAGCAGGAAATAGAAATATATGTGAGTTTGGTTTTATCTAATCGAATAAAAGTGTGTTTACCTTATTACCTGAGAGAGAGAGAGAGAGAGAGAGAGAGAGAGAGAGAGAGAGAGAGAGAGAGAGAGAGAGAGAGAGAGAGAGAGAGAGAGAGAGAGAGAGAGAGAGAGAGAGAGAGAGAGAGATACAACCCTCACACTACACATAGTTAATATCTATACTAACGCACCTATTCACTTATACACAAATAACCAAACAGTATACTTGTAAGCGTATTTTTTTTATGTACATTTACAAAGGGATATTTTTGGTGGAGTGCGGCGGCGAGTCCCTCTGTGCCTCATTACTCTTGCCACCTAATGGGGACCAGACCCGCGGGACCTCGCCAGATTTGCTGCTTCCTATTTCCTCCAAAGTTTCAATCTTCTGGTGGTAGTGGTGGTGGTGGTGGTGGTGGTTGTACTGTATCTACTTCTACTAGCTCTGCTCTTTCTCTTCCTCCTGCTGTTTCTTTCGTTTAATGATGATGATGATGATGATAGAGGGAGAGGTGGGTAGGGAAGTTATTTGTTCTCTTCTATTCTATTCCCCTATATATAGTTTATTATTATTAGTAGTAGTAGTACATAGTTCACCAAATACCTTCGTTATGGACTAATAGGTCTTCTGGTGTCTGTTCTTCCTATGAAATCTTATGTTATCCTTTCCCTTCTTCTATTTATACTCCTCTTATTACCTAGTCTTCCTATTATCTGCTACTGATGCTGTTCCTGAAGTTCTATAATCCCTTACTGCTGTCTCGTCCTCCTACTTTTCCCTCTGGTGGTAGTAGTAAACAAGACCTAGCCACTGTTTTGCCCCTGTAGCGTTGAGGGTGAGGAAACAGACGGCAGTGTTCCCTTTATCCTGGCGAAGTATAGCTTGTGTTTCGTCTCGGATAGCGACACCACCACCACCATCACCACCACCACCACCACCATCACCACCAGCATCAACGCCTCATTCCTGTTACGTTTTTGTTTAGTTGTAGTGGTGAAGGTCGGTGCTTCCTGCCTTCATCCCACGCTGTGTTGGGTTGGGTTCACTTATTACCTCCCCAGCTTCTTGTTTTGCTTGTGTTATCCATGCTATGCTGGACGCGCCCTTTGTCCTCTCACTTTATCCCTCACTTAGTTAATTTCACGCTTGTCTTCGCCAGCCCTCCCTCAGCTGACTGCTTCCACGGTCTTGTTCAACAGTCTACAGCGTGCTTGCTTGCCTGTCCGCTTGTCTATTCTTCTCTAATGCTCGTCAGTCTAGTCTCTCTTTTTTTTTCTATCTCTCTCTCTCTCTCTGTCTCTGTCTCTCTAATGGTAGTTGGTTCAGTGTGTGTTTTCAGTGTTAAATGTTGGTTAGGTTCGTGTGTGTGTGTGTGTGTGTTTTGTAGTTTGTTTTCTTTAATTATGTTGTTCCAGCTTCATTGTGTATTTCGTCTTGTTTTTTATGTATTGTGTGTTAGGAAAGTTTAGGAGAGGGAAGGGAGAGTAGAGAGAGAGAGAGAGAGAGAGGAGAGAGAGAGAGAGAGAGAGAGAGAGAGGAGAGAGAGAGAGAGAGAGGAGAGAGAGAGGAGAGAGAGGAGAGAGAGAGA
>JAPQNM010000025.1:8386708-8389208 GCA_029783475.1 Metacarcinus magister
AACAACGAAAAGCGAGAACTTCATATATTTCCAAACGATTACCCAAAAAAAACACTCTAACACACACTGATCTAGAATATCAACATCCCACATCCTAAAGTGCATGATGTGTACCTACGACTACACTGCATCTCTTATTAAACCCTCACACAACTCACATCCCACATCACCTCACTCCTGGACTTGCCTGCTCCTCCCCTGCTCAGCCCCTGCTCCTCCGCTCCTTGGCTAGGCTAGCAATCAGCCTCACATGAGCGGTACCACTTTGCCGGCCACACGCTCCCTCACTACAGCTCCAGACAGAAACCAACCAATCACACATAAAAGCGGCCTCAGTTGGGGAATTCAGGGATGTGTCCAGTAAGGCTCCGTGTCCCCGTTTTCTTTCTCTATCCCGTTTTTTGTTCTCCAGTGTGTGAGTATGAAGCGGTGACTGACTTGATTAGTGATCTGCTCTCTATTCTGTCCTCCCATCACCACCTCCCATTGTTGGCGGTGGTGATGTAAGGATAAAGGGTGTTCATGTACCGAAGATTCTTGTGATGTTTTGTTTTCTTCAGTGTGTGTTGTGTTTGTATTGTTAAAGTGGTGTCTTCTTTTTTATATGTATTTAATTGATTTGTTTTTCTGGTCGTCTTGGGGTAGTAGTAGTGGTGATGATGACGGTAGTGGTGATGCTGGTGATGAGTGAATGGTGGTAAGTGTAGGTTGGATGGTCGTGGTGGTGATGGTGGTCCTTGGTGGTGTCTGTGAAGGTGGTGTGATGTTGGTTGTGGTGGTGTGGTGTTGGTTGTGGTGGTGTTGGTTGTGGTTGTGGTGGTGTGGGGTTGGTTGTGGTAGTGTGGGCGTGTCAGTGGTGTTGACACTACAGTGGTGCACTCTTGGCACCGCGACTTTAACCTCTGCCTTATTTAGCATCTGCAAAGTGGGACAGTAATGATCTCATTAAGCAGCGTGCAGCGACACACTCAAACACTACTTGTGTCGCACAAGTCAGCTAATTAATACTCTTCTCATTTTTCCGTCACTCTCTCATTGTTGGAGTGCGAGGAGAGACGCTCAAGCCACTCCACCTCAAGCCAGTCAGCCTCTCCAGGCCTCAGGGCACAAACTAAGCGCCTCCCTCCTAGTGCAGGTAAAGGTCCTGAGCTCCATGTAAATGTGGGACTCTTCAAGCCTCCCCCGCCCTCTCACCCGTCCCGAGAGCCTCTCACGTCACCCTCATGACCGGAGATCAGACCGCTTCTCCCTCTGACCTCAGCAGTAATAAGATACTTCAAAATAATCCCAAGAGCAGCTCACCAATAGTCACTCCTGCAGGTACCCGCCCGTCCCACACCCCCCACCCCCCGCCCCTCAACCATGGTGCCACGCCCCTCCAGTCAGTGCTGAGTATGTGTGTTGTGCAGTGTGTGTGTGTGTGTGTGTGTGTGTGTGTGTGTGTGTGTGTGTGTGTGTGTGTGTGTGTGTGGTGTGTGTGTGTGTGTGTGTGTGTGTGTGTGTGTGTGTGTGTGTGTGTGTGTGTGTGGTGTGTGTGTGTGTGTGTGTGTGTGTGTGTGTGTGTGTGTGTGTGTGTGTGTGTGTGTGTGTGTGTGTGTGTGTGTGTGTGTGTGTGTGTGTGTGTGTGTGTGTGTGTGTGTGTGTGTGTGTGTGTGTGTGTAATTTCACCTCTGAGGTTGCACCTTCCATTAGTGTGTGCAAGGAATAACGTTGGGAAAATTTTTACATTTAAATCTGCGTCCGTCCTGTCCGAGAAAACACACTTACATACCTTTCCCTCCACTTTTGTGTGTGCGTGTGTGCTCTCACAATGCACACACACACACACACACACACACACATACACATACACACACACACACACACACACACACACACACACACACACACACACACACACACACACATACACATACACATACACACACACACACACACACACACACATACACATACACACACACACACACACACACACACACACACACACACACACACACACACACACACACAAAACCCGTGCAAGTACTAAGGAATCTCAAGCTGCAGTTTACAATCACTCCATTATACTGCCCCCCTACCCCCCCCCTACCCCCCCCCTCTCCCCCTGCACACTACATACGGCCTCTTAGTGCCATTAGGTTTTTAAGCCTCACCCCCGAGGCGCCGATGAAGTTTGCAGCAAAGCTTGTATTAGCCTAATGGAACTGTCAGCTGAGCTTTGCGCGCGCCCCTTACCCTTACCGCTAAACTCATTAAAACACCCAAGACATGCAATTAAGTTTTTGAATGGAAAGCCTAACAGCCAATCAGCAACTGTCTAAAAGTATAAAATAGCCAATCAGGAGCGCGGACACAAAGGTTTTCGGCAAAAGAACATAAGCCCTTGATAAGATTTAATTACAAGGGAATCGTGTTAAAAGTTGTTCCTTTCCCGGGGAAAATGTCATTTTCTTGCGACCTTTAGTCACTAGCCCGAGCCGGAACTATTGCAAGAATT
>JAPQNM010000025.1:8391708-8394208 GCA_029783475.1 Metacarcinus magister
GAGAGGGAGAGGAGCACAAATGGAGAAGAAAGAGATGCAATGAGAGAAAAAGGTGAATGGAGGAAGAACACGGACTAAAAGGGAGGGAGGAAATGATGAAGTAAGCAAGCAAGTGGTAGCCATAGTGAGGAGGAGGTCGAGGGGAGGAGAGAGGCAAAGAGAAGCGGTAGAGAGAGGGAGGAGGTGGGACTGTGACGTGAGTGAAAAACGGGGCAATGAAGGGAACTGCAGGGAGGCGAAAGGGCAAGAGAGGAGAGTTAATAATAAAAGAGAGAACCTGAGAGGCAAGGAATAAAACAGAGATATTCAAAGGGATAAATAAAGTATTAGTTTAAGGGGAAACTAAAGAGAAAATGATAGAGGTTTTTCAGTGAAGGTATATAGTTTTGTATGTCTAAAAAGAAGACATAGAGGAAAGTTAGGAAGACATGACTAATACAGACTTAAGGACCAGACAAGAGACCAAAAACAGGACCAGAAACACACCTTCAATAGCAACACAAACAACACAAATAGAAAAATTAATAATAAAACTACAAAATTAGGTTACTAGACACTAAAAAAAAAAAGACGAAAGAACATCGCTTGTGCATATTAGAGGAAAAAAATAATGGAATCAAAAACTCTCATCAAAGGCATCGAAAACTCATTAATGATATACTTTAAAGCGAAAAATTAATGATAATACGCAACATTAAAATTATGAGAAAGAAACTTCCACCAAACAGCTTTCGTTCAAAACACATTATTTACAAAAACTGACTCATTTATCACAACACAAGGAAACACACAACCAACACATAAGAGTAACATAATGAGGTGTTAATGAGGTGTTAGGAGGCAAGACAATCCTATTCAAAACAAGAACAACAACAACAACAATTATCAGACGAACAATTTTAACACGAACTTTAAAAAAAAAAAAAAAAAATACAATCAAATAACAAAAAACCAACGATATTGTGAGTGGAACAACTTTTTTTTTTTTCCTTTTTTTCGGTTCAGACACGAAAGTATTCAATTGATAAAGTGATGATGGAAGGAAATGAGGGAGAGGAAGAAAAGGGGGAAGAAGAGAAGGGGAGAAGAGGGGGGAAAGGAGAGTCTTCATTACGGAGGGGGTGAGCCTTGATGGGGGGGTGAGGGGGGGCCTGGGGGGAGGATGATTAGGGGTCCTCTTTTTGTGGTTATCTGAAGGGGAAAAGGCGCCAAATTTGATCGATTCATTGATTTTCTTCTTGATGTTTAATGGGATAGAGATGCAGGCTAATTTCCTCTCCCCTTTGTCCTCCTATTCCTCTCTTTTTTCCCTTGTCCTTATCCTTTTATTATCTTTATTCTCCTTTATCCTATTTTTTTTATTATTATTATTTTGCGCATTGCTACAAGGTGATTCGATTCGCTTTTTTTTTTATATATTTTCTTTTACGCACTCGAGTTGAGGAACTTTTTTGGGGCTTCTTCAGCTACTTTTTTTACCATTTCCTCGGACTTTTTACCTGTCCACCAGAAGCCTGTCTATTTCTTACTCTCTCGGTCCGTCTATCTGTCTATTGCTTACACTCGTTTATGTATATTATATCAGTATGTCTTCGTATTTCTGTTTTCTTCTCACTCATACTCACACTCTCACACTCTCTCACACTCTCTCACTCTCTCTCTCTCTCTCTCTCTCTCTCTCTCTCTCTCTCTCTCTCTCTCTCTCTCTCTCTCTCTCTCTCTCTCTGGGTCCAGCACAATATCGGCTGATGAGCAATCAAGTGGCCGGAGTTTAATCAGGAGGATTGTGATGCGGGCGCAGCAACCTGATTAAATTGGAGCCGCTGATTGGCAACATTCACGTCAAATCAACGACCATTATGAGCCACGGTCTAGCCACAATGTGCGTCTGATGACTTCACATGACCTGCATAAGCGAGCGACTGTGTACTTACCAAGTCCTACACGAAAAGGAGAGGCTCACAGGCAAGACGTTGACAGCCTCCTCTACCTCCTCCTCCACCTCCTCCTCCGATGACTCCTTCTTCATCTCCTCCTCCTTCTCTTCCTCCTCCGCCTCCGCCTCCGCCTCCGCCTCCGCCGCCTCTCCTGCAGGGTGGAAATGGAGTAGCTGTGAAGGTGTTAGGTATGTGCTGACTCCCGTGTTGCTCTCGGATAGCTGGTTGACAATGCTCTAGTGTATGGCTGGTTGATGCAGGAGGAGGAGGAGGAGGAGGAGGAGGAGGAGGAGGAGGAGGAGGAGGAGGAGGAGGAGGAGGAGAAAGAGATTGAGGAGGAGAAGGAAGAGATTGAGGAGGAGAAGGATGAGGTTAAGGAGGAGGAGAAGGAAGAGGAGGAGTAGAAGGAGAGGTAGGAGGAGAAGAAAGCAAAAACAATGAGGGAGGAGAAAGGGAAAATTATCGAATGTATTGTAAATCTCTCTCTCCCTCTCCCTCTCCCTCTCCCTCTCTCCCTCTCTCTCTCTCTCTCTCTCTCTCTCTCTCTCTCTCTCTCTCTCTCT
>JAPQNM010000025.1:8405166-8420166 GCA_029783475.1 Metacarcinus magister
TGGGGTTGTGGTTTGTGTGTGGTGTGTTGGTGGTGTTGTGTGTGTTTTGTGTGGGGTGGCGTGTTGTGGTGTGGGAAAGGGGGAGTTTTTTTCAAAGCGGGGAGAGCGGGGTCCCCTTTCAGGTTAAGGTGTGCGTTTTGGGACCGAACCCCATCCTTTCTGTGCCCCTTCCTAGGGGGGTTAAATTTGGTTTACACCTTCCCAGCCAATTCTTTTTCCCTGGTCAACTTCTCTACGCTTTCCCTCACCCCAATCAAAAAAAAAAAAAAAACCCTTTTTTTTTTCTGGTTGGTTTGAGGTACGCCCTCCAACTTAAAAGGGGGGGACTGTGGGAGACACCGGGGCATCCTCAAAAGGGGTTGGACCCCGGGGAACCGTCTGTTTGGCCTGTATGTTCTATGGACTCAAAGGAAAGGGGGGCTCCACTAAAAGACAATCCCCCTTGGCCCCCTTTGGGGCTGGGGGCTCTTCGGTAAGCCAGGCTGGTTTCCTTTACGCCCCGCTGTTCTTAAAGGTAAAGGGGGGGGAACAAGGGCGTTCTCTTAAAGGTCTTTCCAAGTGGGGGAAAATTTAATCAGTTGTGTGTTTAAACAAGGTACTTTAGGTTTTTCATTATCATTTTGCAGAGTAATTGGTTTATTTTTTTACAAAAATCAAACCAAAAAAAACGGTTGGGCGGCCAATAGGGCTTTTTTAATGGAAGGGTAAACGAGGGGATCGTGGGGGCCTCTTTGCCCGTTTATTTTGTGGGGCGTAGGGTTTAGATTTTCATAAGTTGGGGGGACGCCCTTCCGGAGGTTTGCGGTGGTTATAAAAAAAAACTTTGCAGTATTTGTTCATTTTTCCAACCCTCTCTATAATTTGTCCCTTTTCCCCCAAGCTCAGTGTCCCACCACCAAGGGCTCAAAACTTCCATGGGGGGGACGGCGCTTTGTGTGGGGGGGGACTTTTTGGGGGGAAGGTGTTGGACCCCAGTGTTCAAAAACAGGGCTGGAGTTGGGAAAAAAAACTTAAAGATCGGCTACTTGGCAAGGGAACCGCTTAATGGGTGAGTTTATCATAAGGGGGGGGGGGTGGGTTTAGGTGTTTGCTTGTTATGTTTTTGGGGGGTCTCTCCTCCCCCTCTCATGTATTGTATCTATCTTCTCTTAATTCCATCCATCTTCCTCCCTTGCAGTGTTTCTTCTCGGGTTTAATCTTGGGGGGCAAAATCGGTTGCGCATCGGGGGCCACTGGCGGGTCCCAACAGTTTGGGGTTCATTTTCCTTTCCCCCCCCCCCCCACTGGGGCCGGTACTGTCCCTGGGCTATCAACGGGGGGGCTCTTCTCTGGGGGGTTTCCTTTTATAAATTCGGGCTGTTCCTCGTAGCTCTCTTCCGTGGCCGTGGGTTCCCTGCCAAGGTAAGGCTTCCTGTTCACTCTCCCAGTCTCGTATATTCTTACTATTCTTATTCCTCCTCATCCTTGTTCATCATGATTTTACTGTAATTTAACTAATTTATTTTCCCATTCCTACTAGGTCTTCTTTCTCCATAAATACGCTTACGTTCTTCTATTCAACCTGATTCCCGTAAATTATTTTCTTCCTCCTTCCTTCATACAGGGCGCCACGGTCGGAATTTGCGTCATCGCTATTCGTCCTTTTTTTCCAATGTGGAATGGGCGGGGTACGGCGGCCGGGGCTCCCCCCCAACCATTCCCAAAGGCTCCCTACCTGCCCTTGTCCAGGGAAGGGATGCCCCAGCCCGCCCCCATCAACCCCAAACAACCCCCACCCATCAAATCGACCCCACCCAACGCGGCTTGGGCCTCCCACCCCTCACCACCACGAACCCGTCGCGCCGCTACCCTCCCCGCCTGAACACATCCCGTGGAGGTGTGTCTATATCATTTCCGTTGTAACCTCAGCCTTCCTGTTATGGCTCAAAAAACAACCTAACCAACCTAACCTTAAATATTTAGTGTTGCAGGGGGGAAAAAAAAGGAAAAAGGGGAAAAGGGCCGCTGGGACCCAGGGGGGGGAAGGGACACAGAGCGGTGTATTGGCCTTTAACTTAGAGGTTATAATGACCAACTTTTAAGGTACTTGTGGTTTCCAGGGGGCGAGTGGCTGTTTCGGGTTGTTCCTATTGCCTCAAACCCACTGTGGGGGGACGCTGCTGTCATTATCTGCTTAACGCCTTTGGGTGTTCCGTTGTCCACAGGTACGTACCCGCCAACCGCCAACCCCACCAAACTCTTCCGCATCCCATTATATCATTAAAAAAAAAACACCATCGGGAGGGATATACGACAAGGAAAAGTCGGGGTTCGAAAAACCCATTGAAAAACTGAGTGTTTCTACCAAAACCCTCTGAAAGCCAATCCACCACCATGCGCTGGATGTTACTTTCTCAAAAACATCACAACCCCGAATCCCTTGAGTTTTAAAAAGTATCTCTAGAACTGAAATGCCTTATACCTCCAAGTGTTGATTGAGGGTCCGTGTGCATTGCAAACCCATGAATCTTCTCCCTGTCGGGCGCCCTTTATAAAAAAACTGTCACGGTAATGATGATTCATCCTATTCTTTTAACTTCCTACTTTGTGAAAGACAAAATGGCTGTTGTTGAACCAGTGTGACCCCGCTGCTAGAAACCCCCCCCCCCCAACTTGTGTTAAAATCATCATCCACAAGCTGCCTTAGGGGGGGGGGAAACCACCCCAGGTCCAAATTTTTTTTGTGGGGGAAAAAAAAAAAAAAAAAAAAAAAAAAAAACCTCGGGGCATGGAATCCATGTTTCATTGGAAAACGGTGGTTCGTGGCTTGGTTCATCTTCAACCTGAAACCAGGGTGTTTTGTTTCTTTCCCACACAAGGGGACTTTGACTTATCCAACTGGGTGTTGGTCCCAGGTCCAAAAAAAAACCCCTTTGTAAATAGTTTTTTAAAGCCTTCTTCATTTACACAAGGGGGGGAATTTGCATGAAAAAAATAGGTTTCCGTAAAAAAAAAAACGAGTACCAAAAAAAAAAATTTTTTAAATAATTTTTACTCTTATTTTTTAAAATTTCCCAGGTTTTTTGCCAAAAAAAAAACCCACAAAACCTGAGGGACGTTCGAAGGGGAAAAAAGCTGGATTGGAACCCCTTACCGGGGGATGGGAGCTGTTTTCCCAGAGGGGTCAACTTCAACAAAAAAAAAAACCTTTCAGATTTCAAAGGGGGGGAATAATTTTCAAACGAGAAAGGATTTTCTAAAAGAAAAAAGCCAAAATCAACTCGTATTGTGTGCTCAAAAAAACTCCATACGAGGCGGGAAAAAGGTGGGACCGAGTCTGGAAAAACCAAGGGGAAGTAAAGGGCCTGCTGGAAAAAAAAAAAACAAACTTTTTACAAAACAACAAACCCATTTTTTAAGGTGGGGGAAACACCAAGGGGGGGACCACGAGGCTTGATGGGCGAAAAGGGGGAGCACGGTGGTTTGTGAAGCTGGTAGCTTTGGCCTGCTGATGTTGTCCAAAAAAAAAAAAAAAGGCGCTGAAAACGGGCGCACCGGCCCCGGGTCACCTCAATCTTGGTTTTCGCCATTAGGTGTGGAATTTTCCTCAAAAAATATAAATCCCCCCCCCCCAGGGGACTTTGAAAAAAAAATTAAACGTAAAAAAAGGCCAGGGAAGCATAACTTAAACAAAAAGCACAACCAATACAATTGGGGGGGAAAAAAGGGCGATTGGGAAAGCGGGGGAGTTGAAGTGGGACAAAGTTGAGTGGGTTTTGTCATGGGACAGTAACGAGAGTGTGTTTTGAGTTGAATGAGGTTGGTGATGAAAGTTGGAAAGGCCCCCACCAGGCCTCCGTTGCCCCACAACCCAGTGTAAGTGGTTCCCCTTTAGGAAAAAAAAAAACAACAAACGTGTTGTTGGTGGCCCCACGTACAACGCCCTCAAAAAGACTGGGCCTCCCCCCCCACCGGTTTTTTTTGGCCCGGCCCGGGGGCCACTGGGCCTTTTTGACTGTTCCCGGGCTTCAATTTTTAACGCTGGGGGGAGTGCCCCACAAGTGTGGTGTTAAAGGTCGCGGAAGGGAAAATTCTCCCCGCCCCCGCCCGCCCACACCGGGACCAGCCGATGGGCAACCGGGACTTGGGCGCCGGGGGCATAGGTCATGTGAGGGGAAAAAAAGTGGGGTTTTTTTTTTTTTTTTCTCGGTCCAGGTAAACACCACCTGTGTTAGTTTTTCATTGGTTGTTTGGTTTCTTTTTTACTCCGCATTTCATGTGGTTGTGGAGGGGCAGGGGGCGGGGGGGCCAAAAACACGAGGAGGGGGCTGGGCCCCCGCCCCCGCCCTGAGCAGGCTTGCCCCCCTGCTTGGCCCCAGGGCCACCCCCACCGTGGAGGGTGCCGCGGGGACTGCTCCTATTTCCTATGGTTCAAAGGTTGTCGTGACCACAAAGTGTTGGGGGACTCGTGTTTCCTGCATTTATAAAATTATTTTGTACCAATTGATATTTATTAAAAAACCACATTTTTGCCCCCCCCCAATTGGTAATTGTGCCCCCCCCCCCCCAACTGTCCCCCCCCCCCCCCCCTCAATATTTTTTTTGTTATAAAAAAGTACTTAGGTAAAAAATTTTAAAAAAAAATCGGATTATTTTTCATTATGACATTATAAATTTAATAATTACCGATAAAACACAAGCATTCATTTTCTTTTTCCAAGGGGTGTTTAAAAAAAAATTCAAAAACATTTTTAATGTAAAAAATTTTTCATTTATTTTGGCAATTTGTTAATCATGTAAACATTATTTTACCATCCAAAAAAAAAACCAAGGATTGGGAGTTCAGTTGTTTGCCGTGTGGGGGGCAGGTGCCCCACACACACCTTATACTAATTGGTGTTTGGTCCAAACTACGTTACATTTTTTTTAACATAGGGCTTAATACAGACCAAGTTTCCATTACAGTCAATACACGGCTATCAGTAAATTTTGGGTCTCACGGGTGGGGACTTGCAAAAAAAAAAAAAAAAAAAAAAAAAACCCAACAAAATCCCAACAAACCTCCACCGGCCGGCCCCAATTGTGGTGGACTCCCTGGGGAACCAAGAAGATGCTTGGCATCCAAATGTCACAATGGAAATAAAGTTTAAAAACAAGTGTTTACTTCCCACCCCCCCCCCAACAAACCCTTTCCCTGTCCCTTTGTCCCCAAAGCCACCCCAAAAAAAAAAAAAAAAAACTCTTTCCCTTCTACAAATCAGTTGGTTCCCAAAAAAAAAAAAAACTGGGGGTAAATATAAAAAACCAGTTTTTTTTCAAGGGGTTTAATGGGGAAGGGGGTGGGGGGGGGAACAAGGGAAAAAAAAAAAAAAACAAAAAAAAAAAAAAAAAACTATAATATCCTTAGTGTTTTAAATAATAGGCCATTAATTACAAATACATATGGGACAAACATTTTGTGGGGGAAAATGGGGGTAAGGCACGGCCTAATGTTGGGCCTTTTTGTTAAATTAAAAGGGTAAAACAAAGATTTGGAACCAAATTTTGGAAAAAAACCACTGGAATCTTTTAAACGTTCCAATTGGGGGTTCCAAAACTTCAAAAGGGAAACGTTTAACCCCCAAAAAAACCCCAAAAGCATCCTTTCATTCGAAAACCAACACTCCTTTAACTAAAAAACATATAAAACCCCCACAATAGGTAAACATAAAAAAAAAAAAAAAAAACCAAAAAAAAAAAAAAATTTAATTTAAGGAAGGAAAAAAAAAGGGAAAAAGTTTAAAAACCAATTTTTTAACTAAAATGGGGATGGTTTTTTGGCTTAAAACTTCCTTAAAATCAAGTTCCCTTAAAATTCAAGGTTTTGCTCTTAATTTTCATTTTACAAACACACCACACCCAACCACCCACACCCCCAACACAACACACCACCACGGTAGGTTGGAGGGTCGGAAAGCTTGTTTAACCTGTAAAATTGGGTGGTTTTTTCGGGCCGAGGTTGCCGTTCATAGCCTGGGCAGGGCGGGGGGTTTTCCACCACCCAGCCTTCCCCCCAACTTTTACACCAAAAGGTAAAAGGGAAGTTATTGGCCCCCCAAACGGTGTTGGGAACAGCTTACATAACATTACATAAACCTCCCCCTTTTTCAACATTACCACACGGCCCAAACATGTAAAATTCCTTAAACCATTTACCCACATTACATTTTGACGTTCCAGTACCACCACCACCAACCACCAACCCAACCATTACTTATCATTCTTTTTTTCAAAAAAAAAAAAACAATTTCAATACGAAAAATTTTTTTTACGGTCTGTTAACAGGGCAATCCAAAGGGGGCGAATGGGTTCTGTCTAAAAAAAAAAAAAAAAAAAAAAAATTTTTCTGTTACTCATTTACCACTTATAAAAAAAAAAAATTATTAAAAAAATCACAAAGTTATATAAAAATTTCTATTTTCCATTTTCTATTATATAACAATTTTAGGGGTTTTTTATTGGGTTTTTAATATATTTAAAAAAAAAAAAAAAAAAAACGGAGGTCTATTTTTATACTGTTGGACTGAGGCAAGGGGCTGGAAGGGAGAAGGGAAAGTGAAGTGGGGAAAAAGGGGGGGGACGGGCCCCAGGAGGGGGGGGGGGGGGAACTTTTTAAAAAAAAAAACCTAGGGGGTGTTTAATTTAAATTTAATCACCAAAATCACTTTTCGGCAAAAAAACCAATTACTGCCACCGCACCCCCACTTACAGGTGAACAAAAACACAAAAACCAACTTACATTTAATTGGGAAAGTTGTTCTTTTTGTTTTTTTTTTTTTTTTTTTTGAATTCCAAAATTTGGGTTTTCTTTCTCTGTGCCAAAAAAAAAAAAAAAAAAAATATTTAAAAAACAAGTAACGAGTTCCAAAAAAAAAAAAAAAAAAGGGGGAAAAAAATTTTGCATTTTTTTCCATTTTAATCCAAAAACAAGGGTTCTTAAATTAAATTAAATTGTTTCATCTGTAATGGGGCGCAAAGGGGAAAAAGGGAAAAAGTCCAAGGCGGCAAAAAAAATTCCCAAGTGGGGGATTTTGAAAAAACAAATCATTTAATAAATATAAGGCAAAAAAGGGGGCCAAAGGGGGGGGGGGCTCCTGTTCCCTGGTCTAGTGGTATAAAACAAAGGCTTAACTTTTCATTCCAATTTTTTTCAAGTTTTTTCCAAGTTCGATTTTCCCCTTCTTCGGTTTATTACTTTCTGGATTTTTGCGGAGAGTGAGTTGATTTGGAGTGAGTTGGAAGGTGAGGTTGATTTTTAATGGAGAAATTTTAAAAAAAAGTTAGGGCGCCAAGGAAACATCAAAGGGGGGGGGGGGGGGGGGACCATATGGGGGGCGCCTTATGGTTAAGCTAAAACAAAAGGGGGGGTTCAAGGGGAGGACGGGGTAACAGGAAAAGATTAACAACCCAGCATAGAGAGTTAAATTATAAAAGGGAAGCACAAGGGGAAATGGGGTTAGTTTAGTTTACACCAGGTTGGTCAATGGGTTACATTCAAATTAACCAGGGATGGTGGTTGTTGAAAAAGGAAAAAACGCAAAAAAAACCAGAGCTTTGAGGCGTGTGTTTAATTAACTTGGTTTTAATAATTAAATAATAATTTTTAATTTAATTACATTAAAAATTAATTAATTAAATTTAATGGAATTCAAATAAATAATAAATTTTAAATTACATTTTTTTTTTAAACTTTATTTAGGTCTTTTGTTGTTTTCATTTTTACAGGGGAAAAAAACATTACTTGGCCAATGTGTTTTTTTTCGAGCAAGCTTGGTATCAGGGAAAGGGAAAGGGGGGGAAAATGGGGGACCTTGTAAATGGTAATCTTTTTTTTGAGGAACAAGCTTGTTAGGAGAGAAAAGTGGAATTGGTTTGGCGGGGAAAATTTAATGGATTTTTAGGGTCGGTTGAAGGGGAAACACTAAAGAAGTGGAAGTACCATTTAAAACAAAAAAAAAGCATTTTTCCAAATTTTACCCAACCAAGCCCGTTTTTAACAAGGGGAAATAGGGGAATTTTAAAAAAAAAAAAGGAGGGGGTTAAATTCACGGCTGGGTTTCCAATCACTTCACAGGGATAAAAAGGCAACCATAAAGGGCCCCAAATCTAAAAATCTTTAAAACTTCAAAAGGCCCCAAGCTGCCCAGGTTATGAAGATTTAGGATTTAAAAAACACCAACCGTGGGATTAAAAAGGGGATTTTAAAATCTTTGTAATTTATGTTAGGCTCATAAATTAATCATTTTACCATTAATTAAAAAGGGGCCTTCATTAACTGCATGTTTTAGTAATGGGAAATACTGGACACCGCAGGGGGATTAATTTTTTTTACCCACTTTTCAAGCATGCAAATTTGGTATGTATAAAAAATAAGTTCTGATTGGTAAGGTGACTATATTCAGGAGGATTTTTCACATAACCTATTGGGGACCTCTTTATTGATCTTGTCAATTATTCCAAAAAGGCAGCCTTTCCCATTCCCTCCATCCCCCCACCACCCACGGCCCCCCCCCACACCCCCACCGGCACCAAATTTTACCCCCACCCAATCACCTTTTCCAACCCTTTTTACAACTGTTTACAGGGTAAAAAATGTTTTCCGGTGTTATGGGGATTTCTCACCTTATTTTTTTTCAACGGAAAAAAAAAATTTCTCCCCCCCATTTACCCCACCCCACCGCCAGGCCCGCTGGCCCGCCCCCTCGGGGCCACGTCCAGGGAAACAAAAGAAACAGAAACACTGAGGGCAAAAACCACTGGAAGCAGAAAAACAATTTGAAGTTTTTAGCAGGGAAAACAAACTTGAAGCCCAGAACCACTTGAGCAGAACAATTTGAAAGCAGAAAAACACTTGAGTGCGCAGAAAAAAAAAAAAAAAAAAAAAACACTTGGCGCAGGGGGGAACAACTCTGGAAGCAGGAAAAAAAAACATTTGAAAGGGGCAAAGAAACAACTTGATAAAGAAAAAAAAACCACTTGGAACCCCAGCCATGGCCACTTTGGGCGGCCGGCCAAAAAAAACGGAGGTTCCCCTCCATTCCTTCGCCCAAATTTCAAGGGAAAAAAAAAAAAAAAAAAAAACAAGCGGGTGTTCATCCAAAAAAAGTTAACCAGAAAAAAAATTGTAAAAAGGTGAAAAAAAAAAAAAACGAAGGTGGATTAAACAAACTTCCCCATTAGATTACGGGGAAAATTGTAAGTAAGTTTTAGGTCAATGGGCATTCTTCCTCCTCCCTCCTTCCTTCCTTTTCTTTCCTCCCTCTTTCCTTTCGGTTTTATTAATCTTTTTGATTCGCTAAAAAAAAAACTTCTTTCTGTCAAATTTAAATTTTTTCCCTCTCTAGCGTTTCCCCAATTTTTTTAAAACTCATTTTCGGGTTTAATATATATGTGTTATACTGTAAAAAGGTGTTGGTGTTATCATTTCAAGTTTTTTTTGTGTGGGGGGACGTAAAGGAAAATGTGATGTTATCAAGTTGTTTTCCTTGTGCAGGGTTTTTTGCTGGGGGTTCCATTTTCGGCCAATTTCAATCACTTTCTTGTTGTGGAAATAATAAATGGGGTTCCCAAGCCCTAACTGGCCGTTGAGTGGTGCTTTGGCTGGGGCCTTGCCCCTCATAAAAAACGCCTTGGGGGTCTTACTGGGCGGTGGTTTTACTTGATGGGGCCTAACAAAAAAAAACCAGCTCAGGGGGGGGGCCCAGGGGGACCTTTCCCGGGTGTGGTACGGTAAGAACAAGGGTGAAAAGGTGTAAAATGTAACCCCTCCGGTTTTTTCCACTGTAGTTTTTTAAGGTTTTATTATCCGATTATGGTTAGGAAGACTTACAGGGGGGCCGGAAGGCGTAGTGGGGGGGGGGGGGACACTAACCGATTAATTTTTTTTTTTAAAAAAAGTAAGGGGCACTGGAAAATTTTTGGTTAGGGAGCAAACCAAAAAAAAAAAAAAAACTGAGCCCCCAAAGGTTATTTCCACCAAGTAATTATAAAAAAAAAAAAAAAAAAAAAAAAAAAAAAAAAAAACCCCCCCCCCCACACAACAATGCAATAAAAAAAAAAACAAGGGGGCATAACACAATCTTCTTGTTTGGGGGAATCACCCTTTCCTCCTTCTTAAAAAAAAAAAAAAAAGGGGGGAACACCTTACGCCAAACGGGGCTAAAAGGTCCCAGCCCTCCTTGCCTCGTTAAAAAACCAAAAAAAAAAACTAAAACACCAATTTCCCCCCCCTAAAAAAGGGTAAGTATTAACCCTCCATAAACAACTTAAATAATGCCTAAAACACTAAACAAAAAACATCCCTAAAAAAAACACTCAAAAAAAAAACAAAACATCCTATAAATTAAACAAACCCATTATATCCCACTAAACCCCCAAAAAACATCACCTAAACACCAAAAACTAAAACCACATTTTTTTCCTATAAAAAACCTAAAACCAACCCCCCCAACCCCCCAAAAGGCAACAGGGGGGACTCAAGGTGGGGGCTAGGGGAAACAAAGGATTTTTGGTTAAACGGCCTTTTTTTCTCTCAGGTTCCTGGAAAACAAAAAAAAAAACCCTGTAAAACCGATTGGAGAGTTTCGAGAGGAGAGTGAGCCAACGGCAGAGTAGAGATGAGAGTCGAGAGCTCTGAAGCGAACCCGGACGAGCGGGAGAGAGAAATTAGAGGAAGAGAGGAGGATTGGCTCTCGGATCAGATGAGACAGCCGCCGTAACCAGGAAGGACCTGGCTCTTTGAGCATCTAAGGGATACGAGAATGGCCGGAGACGAGGGAAGGATGATTGTTATTTCAGATGTCCTCTAGTGAGAATGAGTGTGGAGAGAAGTGGAGAGAGAGACGTAGAGCGCCTGTGGTGACAAGGAGAGAAGGATGGACGGGAACCGCGACGAGAGGGGAGAGGCGACGGCGAAGATTAAGATTTGAGACACTTGTTGAGCCTCTGTGACTCGGATTTGGAGAAAACGCAGGACTCACTCCTTAGATAGATGCGAAGGAAGAGGGAGATGTCTCGCGAGATTTAAGAGAGGGAAGAGGATTGAAAGCAGGAGAAGAGGAAACACCTGAGAGCGATTTGTAAAATAGAGAGAAGAGAGGATGTGAGGAGAGGTGAGTAGAGAGATGGATTAACGAGATGTGGTGAGGTATGGGAGCATGAACTGATCGGAACCCACACGAGGGCGATGAAGAAGGGGATACGAGAAGAGTTCTCCGTGACGAAGTGGATTCCGAGAGATCGCGATAGAGAGAGAGCAGACCGGAGGAATAGAGAGGGGAGATGAAGGAAGAGATTGGAAATAGGATGTTGAACCAGAGGGTAGAGAAGACGCCAAAAAAAAAAAGTGAGGAAGAGTGGAGAGCGAAGAGAGAGCGAGAAGAGAGAGAGAAGCGCGAGCGAACCGATAGAAGAAGTCTTGCGGAACACAAGAAAGGATGATGAGAGCGGGAGGAGGGGGTAGGGCGTAGGAGGAGAAGAGAATGACTAGACCTGGGAGGACGAGAGGCAAGCCCCCCCCAGTACCGAAAAAGAAGGAGGATCCTTGACTCCACGGCCGAGACGACCGCCGTAGGAAGAGAGAGGAAGACACTGAAAAAGGAAGAAGACAGAGGAGAGATCAAAGGGGAAGAATGAGAGAGTGAGAGGAGAGGACGAGAAAGATGGGAATAGAGACGAGGAAGGAAAACGGACGAGGGAAGACGATAGATAGAACGAGACGAGATCAAGATCCCCAAGTGAGATAGCACGAGAGGAAGATCTGATAGATCGAGGAGAGAGCCCATTTTGAAGAGAGAGGAGAGACGAGAAACGAGAGAGAGGAGAGATGACGAAGATGAAGAGGAGTGGAGATGAGGAGAGAGAGAGAGAGGAAGAGAGAGAGAGAGAGAGAGAGAGGGGAGAGAGAGAGAGAGAGAGAGATAGAGAGAAGAGAGAGAGAGAAAAGAGAGGAGAGAGAGAGAGAGGAGAGAGAGGAGAGAGATGAGAGAGAGAGAGAGAGAGAGAGAGAGAGAGAGAGAGAGAGAGATGGACCTTGTATCGTATTCTGTATCTGCTGATGTTTGCTTTCTTTGGATATTTGCTGTTTCTCTCTCTCTCTCTCTCTCTCTCTCTCTCTCTCTCTCTCTCTCTCTCTCTCTCTCTCTCTCTCTCTCTCTCTCTCTCTCTCTCTCTCTCTTTTTATTTCACTATTTTTCCCAGAATTCATAAACTTTCCTCTCGATCTTCCTTTGTTTGTCCACATTTAATTTCCTTCTTAACCTTTTTTTTTTCTTTCTTTTCATTCCATCGTTTTTATCAGCTTAGTCGATATTTTCTTTCCTTCACTCTTCGTTCCCTCTTACTACACCTACGTAATTTCCACTCTGTTACTCCTCGTCCTTGTTGTGGTCTTTCTATACCCACTACTAGTTCACTACCTCCTCGTCCTCGTCCTCGTCCTCCTCCTCCTGCTACTCCTTCGTCCCTTGTGTTTCTGCTACATACTTCCAAACTGAGAGAGATGGCTGGTGTCCCCTTGAGGTTTTGCGTGCAAGAAACTAGAGGACTTTGGGTAATGGAGAAGTCATTTTCCAGGGGGATGTTCTTGAGGGAAAAATAAACAACTTACCTCCAATCTTCTTCCTGTGTTCATTTCCTCTCTCTCTTTGCACTCTTCCTTGCCTCTCGATTGCAGTGTGTTGCTTTTCTCTCTTTCTTTCTCTCTCTCACTCACTCTCTCTTTTTTTCTTTTCAAGGATTTAGTTTTGGTTTTCAGATTCTATCATATTTTTGCTTCACTTGTTTTAGATACATTTTGATTCTTCTATAGAGTATTAGATTCCTGGATTTTTTATTTTGTGTCTGTTTCCTATGTTTTGGTTCGGTGTTTTGAAGTTTCCAGTCGTGATTTATTTAGTTTCATCGATTTATTTTGTGTGTTGTTGTTAGTTCATGTATAAGTACCATCAATTTGGATTTTTGAGCTATAAATGCAGGTAGTACTCAAGCAATGAGTCAGAGGTGATTTAAGAAAGATGGTGAGGCTTAGGAGTTGATAAAAAAAATGTAACATACGTGAGTTTTTATTAAGACCTTCGAAATTGTAGTCACATCAATTATTACCTTCAATTAACAGAGGATTTTTATAGCACGTGAACATATAATTTATCAAGTGACCTCCAGGTGGCAACACTGCGCGCACGATGTTCAGGAGAAACTGAATCATTTTTACTAGAGTTCAACTTGTGTTATTTCCCTTTCTTTTTATTTTGCTATGACCTGTGCGATGTGCATTTGTTTATGTATCAAATTTTTTTCGTTTTAATTTGTATTTGTCGCTTGTGACCTTCACCTGTCAGTGTTTCCTTGATTACAGGTGTGGGGTTGATGCACACCTTGTTTTGTGTCCGTGTGGCTATTTACTATGTTGTGACAGATGAAGATTTAATATTTAATCTCGAAGCTTCAAGTGATATGTTGGGCATCTATTTTCTATTGACATTTCAGCAGGTTTTATTTTTACTAAGTTTATCTGTGACATGAGGAAAGTGACCTGCCTGAGGTGTGTTGATCCGGTGTGTTCCGTGTATTTCATGATGTTACTGTGATTTGTATTGCACTCATGTTTAGTAATTGTCATGGTGATTCGCGTTACTTGATGCATGATAACTAATGCTTCTATCTTTGTTATTGCACCTGTGTTTAATAATTACCATGTTTATTCACTTAACTAACCTTGATAATTGATACATGATAACTAAACCTCATAGTTAGTTAGTGATGAGACTTAGTAATGTTTGTGAAATCTTTGCAAGTATAACAAAACTTTCAGAATCAGGTGCTTCTATTAACCTTCCTAGAGGTGTAGATGATGAACTTTCGCTATAAAAACGTTAAGTTATGGTAAAGTGAGTTACTGGGGTTTATAGGACGTTTGACTTACAACTATACATCCTAGAAACGTTTTATTAGTTTTGCAATAAGTTTTAGTGGAAATGCATTATCTGTCCCTTCGAAATTGCTTAAAAAATATGAGGTAGTGTTTGTATTTTACCATGACTGTTAATTTGGATATTTCTCCTGCCGGGTGATATAGGCTCACACTGCTGGTAGGCCTAAGTGGGGTATTGATATAGGTAATGAAACAAAATATAGACGAAGAAATTCAAAGCTAAACGTTATAAGGAGAGAAACGTTAAAAAGAGAGAACCTTAGCTACAAAATAGAAGATAGGCAAGAAACGTTCAAAGCTAAAAATTATAAAACAAATTCAAACAGAAAAATTGAATCCCAAGAAAAAAAAAGTCTGCAATAGAATGATACAATTAAAAAAAAATATCCTAACACAACAGAAGGATAAAAAAAGGATAAAATTTTCAACATCATAGGATAACAAAAAGGATAACACCGCCTATAGCCAAGGATTAACACGACACAAACACCAGCTGCGTACCATACAAAGCTCTGTAACGGCTTCAACATGACTGAACAAAAAGATCCTTAATCCTATAATAATACCTCTAGTTAAAACACGGACTAAAGGCACTGAATAAAGGGATTTCAGCTTATTTATTTCGTCGTATTTCACGCTACTAATGCAGGATCGAAAACTAGAAGCGTGTGCGTGGTGGTGTGTGCTGTTTAACTATTGATCTGAAGGTGCAGGAGGTGTGGGACGTAATGGTTGTGTCGCCGTGGTGGGTCGTGAGTCATTTGTTTATCATTTGCGTGTGTGAATTTATGCTCAAAGTCTAGTTATTAGTTGTGGTGTTTAGTTGTGTGATGAGTCTTTAGTGATGTGTGTGTTTTGGATTTGAATTTGGTGATGGTGTTACGTTTTCTTTGCTTGGTTTGGTTTATGGGTGACTTATGTGTTTTTATTTTTTGTTTTTGTTTGTTTTTCGTGGTAGTTTGTCTGCTTGTTTGCTGGTGATTCGTCGTTTTCTGTTGTAACTTTCCATTTTTTTCTTCTTCTGACTTTACTGTTTCCTGGATTCTATTTCG
>JAPQNM010000025.1:8425166-8435166 GCA_029783475.1 Metacarcinus magister
CGCCTCAACTCGGTTCCTCTCGCTGCCCCTTTTGCTTCAGTGTAAGTGCTCCTGAAGCTTGATTTATTCCCAGCGGTTCTTCTTCCCTCCGTTGCGAGAGTGACCTCAGAGTGACAAGGGATTGAAGGCAAGTGTCTGAAGGTGTCAGAGTGAGGTGCTTGGAAGGCTTAGTGTGTGTTAGGGAGAATGTGTGAACAAAAGGTGTGTGTTGGAAGAGTGTTTGAGAGAAGGTGAAGGTGAAGGTGCAGGTGGAAGGGAAGGTGTTTTTGATAACCTTTTCGATATCTCGCACTCCTACGAAATGTTTGATTATTTTTGAATCCTCTACAAAAGTATTAACACATTTGAAGGTGGAAAAGTTAAATTCCTAATAAATTTTTCTTAATTGAACCATATTCAATACTATGAATAAACTGAACTAAAAAAATTAACCTTTTGACATAGTGTATAAAATGCAAATGTATATTAAGCAATTAGGATAAAATTGTAAACAGTGAAATCAATCCCAATTGTGAACATAATTCAATGAGTTCTTTGTTCTTGTTTCTCATTCATGACTTAATAAAACGTTGAACAAACTATATCTTAATCTACATATGAAGAACAATAACGTTCTTAACATGCTTAATATAATAAAGTTATTTTCAAGAGATAATTAATTAATTTATTCAGAAAAGCAATTTTAATAAAGTATTTATTTTCCCTCTGTCACTGTTCTTGAAATGCTTTCCCGCACCACCAGGGGCTACGGACACCTCAGGCTTATACGAGACTAAACATAAGGTAGTAACTAACATAAAGACGTGTATGTTATTTTTTCAAGTCCAACGTCCAGGATTCACTGTAATTTTAGACATTTTGTTTGGTGTAATTAATTTATTTTTGGCCTAATTCACGTTTCAGTTTCATTAATTACATTTTTTCTCGGTGTCGTACTTTTAGAATAGAAAATGTCAGCGTTGTTATCAAGGTATAATTAAGTCCCATTTTTCATCGTGTTAAGGGCATTGTAGTAACCAGGCGCGCGTTACCTTGGTTCTATTTAGTACTGAGGGCGACTCGGTTTCATTACTCCTCGCGTCGTCCGTCTCCTGTCGCACATTCGGTCCTCCATCATCCCCTGACAGCGAGAGGTGACGACTCCCTCCCGCAGCTGGACGCGAGGACGAACACAACTTTTCAAACAGATTTATCACGAGGGACGAGACCTGAATCCCCACGTTGTCTTCCTCGCCACGCCGCGCCACACACCTTCAAGGATGCTGTTTTCTTCAAGCGTTTGGTCAATTCTCGCTTGGCACAGGAAAAAAATTGTGGTGAAAAAAATCTGACTTGTATAAAAAAGATAACCAGTTCCAATATAAAATCTCCCTTTTGGATGGATTTATAGCGACAAGACAATGATTGGTGTTAAAATGAGTTTTCCTGTTTCATTTTCTGAATCCATGTTCACGCGTACAACTGCAGCAAACAGTTGGAATATATCTCGTGTTAGGAGCATGTTTTTTTCCTCTTATGACTTGACGTTAAAGATGAAAAGCGAGGGGAAAAAAAATCAAATATACCCTCATATATTTTAAAGCTCGGTTGAATCTGCCAACTTCAGCTTCGACTAGACTCGTCCCATTTTTCAGTCTTTTTCGATAAGGCAGCGGAATGAAGTGAAATTACATTGCTCTTGGGTAAGTTAGTTGCCTTGCGTTACGCCGGGACGTGGTGGAGGTGTCACAAAACTCCTTCAGCCACGACTTCAGGCCAAGTGACGCCTGAAGCCGATGCGTAACCCGGAGATCAATACCAAGATGGTCCTAAGAATCGCCATGAGAACAGAAGAGATTGGTAATTCTTCTAGTTTGACATCCTGCGGCAAGAACGAGAGTGTGAAGGACGACCACAACCTCACACGACCCCAACGACTCCACTTACACCTTCAGAAGCCAACCACAACCACCACCATCATCACCACCACCACTGCCAGAACCAGCACCTCCACCTCCACCTCCAGCAGCAGCAGCAGCAACGTCGCGTCACCCCCTCCCCATGACGTACAACATGGCAATACCCCTCGATTGCAAATAGAATCTGTCGCACTCTAGGAATTTGCAATCGACTAGAGTGGCGCACAAGCGAGGTGTGTCGGCCAGGAGGCTGGGCAGGCTGACGCGCCGCCCACCTGGGAACCGTGGACCTCACTTACACCATAAGCTAGATTAAAATCACAAGTGCTTTTTTGGGGAGCGCTGTAGATGGATTTTTCTATCCTGGACGGTAAATCTGTACTTTAAAAACATTTCCCCCGCTGGCTCTATATTTGTGAAATTGCTGATGTGGACTGAAGTAATAAAGCGTTTTTGGCCGAATCTAATTTGTTATATGAGAAATAGTATGGGGGCTTCTATCTTTTTTCTCTCTATCTCTCCCTCTCTCTTTTTTTTGAGCGGCGGGAGTGAGTGAGGGCGAGGTGTGTAGCTGTGTAATTTGTCCTTCCATTTTACACCATTACTGAATAACACTGAAAGACTCAAGTGCACTAAGGACCCTTGGAGGTGGAAGGAGAGTGCCGTTGTCCTAAGTCACCGCCACCTCACCGCTCACCTTGAACCTCTCCCTCACGCCCGCACGCCCGCACACGCCACACCTCGGCGACACACGCGGGGAAAAGAGCACAACCATAAACATCCGGTAAAATAGAGGCGCGTAAAGTTACAAACAATCACTAAAGTAGCAGCGTATCCGAACCGGCTTATATATAGCGGCCAGAGCAACAAGTTTCAGCTCAGCGCCTACACACACACACACACATATACACACACAGACAGACACACACACACACACACAGACACACACACACACACACACACACGCACACGCACACGCACACACATGCAAAGACGCCAACAGATGACACACAAACAACACGGAATAGATATAATCGCGTCTGGGATAGAAAGTCAACATCGCCGGAGGTTTGTGATGCAGCCGCGACGCCTCAACTCAAAGGAAGTGTGAGTCTTCATTCACGCAGGATGAAGCAACACAAAAGTACCTGAAGAAGGATCTAAACACACGCCTCCACCTCCTCCTCCCTACACTCATTCAAAAGGATATCAAAACACACGCATCCTTCCTATACATAGATAAATTTAAAAAAGTGTATATTCCTACTTATAACGAGTAAAAAATATCTGAATTCTATGAATACGAGATGAATTATGGCACATCAAATAAATGGAAACAAGAAGGAAAAAATCTAATCCTAATGGCCATTTCAGTGGAGCAAACTTAAAAGGAAAAAATGGTAGCAATAAAAAATGCATGTTAGGAAAAAAAAACCTTCTCATCATTAACTAATTGACTTAAAAGCCTTTGCGGCAGTGTAACAAACATGCTCTTTAAAGGACATGAAAACAGGGCTCCGTCACACTCCGTCACACTGCACACAAGGCACTGCAAGGATCCACGGCAGGAAGGAACGCTGAAGAACACCAAGAACCTTTCAAGAACCTACTGAAGATACGCAGAGTCGCTTTTTAAACATGATACAACAAGATTTTACTCAAGAATATACGCCAAGCAGCTTCTGGGAGTGATATACTAAAACCTTTTTAGAAATAACACTTCAACGGCCTTTCTGAGACGCCAAGGAAGTGTGGAGCGTAAGACACTGAAGGGGCTTTTGAGAGAGAGAGAGAGAGAGAGAGAGAGAGAGAGAGAGGGAGAGAGGGAGAGAGTAAAACAAAAAAAGACTGTGTAATCCCACTTGCATGCAATACCAGAGACAATGGCAGACTGACAGAGTAACAGAACGCCCCAGGAACACGAAGATAGATGGCGCTCTAAGCCTCCACGAAGGACCCGCTGCGAGACGCCCTTCAAGAATCCCAGGCTGAAGGAGGATAATTTGAAGGGCGGGAGAGGGGCATCAATTTTACATTAGGAGAAACTATCATTACTACCATTACCATTATAAGTAGTATTGATATCATAGTAGCAGTAGTAGTGGTAGTGGTGGTAGTGGTGGTGGTGGTGGTAGGAACATGAACCAACTGTCTCCTACCGTGTCTGTTGTAGAAGGGACACAACGCAATAACATTTTGAAGATTTATTTGCACCGAAAACTACACAATAGAGAGTGATCCATCTAACGCCTCCTAAATTAGACCACTACAGTCTTCGAATAGCTAAGCACGACCTTGCTCGGCTGACACACACGCCTGTTCTAGTGTGCAGCAACCGGGAGTAGCAAATAAACGACTAAATGATGATGGGCAGCAAAGAATAGGATGATGGTACAGTCGTGTTCTCCATTACTTTGCCGGTGCCGCTCGTCTGCTTTATTTGACTGCTGCTACGCCTCCAAATGGACGAGAAAATGATTGCGTCAGTGATATCGGTCTGTGTTAGTCGTCCCTGGCGGCGTCGTTCATCCCAAGGACTCTCCGGGACGCTGAGTGAGTGAGTGAGAGAGAGAGAGAGAGAGAGAGAGAGAGAGAGAGAGAGAGAGAGAGAGAGAGAGAGAGGAGAGAGAGAGAGAGAGAGAGAGAGAGAGAGAGAGAGAGAGAGAGAGAGAGAGAGAGAGAGAGAGAGAGAGAGAGAGAGAGAGAGGAGAGAGAGAGAGAGAGAGAGAGAGAGAGAGAGAGAGCGAGCGAGCGAGCGAGCGAGCGAGCGAGCGAGCGAGCGAGCGAGCGAGCGAGCGAGCGAGCGAGCGAGCGAGCGAGCGAGGAGAGAGAGAGAGAGAGAGAGAGAGAGAGAGAGAGAGAGAGAGAGAGAGAGAGAGAGAGAGAGAGAGAGAGAGAGAGAGAGAGAGAGAGAGAGAGAGAGAGAGAGAGAGAGAGAGAGAGAGAGGAGAGAGAGAGAGAGAGAGAGAGAGAGAGAGAGAGAGAGAGAGAGAGAGAGAGAGAGAGAGAGAGAGAGAGAGAGAGAGAGAGAGAGAGAGAGAGAGAGAGAGAGAGAGAGAGAGAGAGAGAGAGAGAGAGAGAGAGAGAGAGAGAGAGAGAGAGAGAGAGAGAGAGAGAGAGAGAGAGAGAGAGAGAGAGAGAGAGAGAGAGAGAGAGAGGAGAGAGAGAGAGAGAGAGAGAGAGAGAGAGGAGAGAGAGAGAGAGAGAGAGAGAGAGAGAGAGAGAGAGAGAGAGAGAGAGAGAGAGAGAGAGAGAGGAGAGAGAGAGAGAGAGAGAGAGAGAGAGAGAGAGAGAGAGAGAGAGAGAGAGAGAGAGAGAGAGAGAGAAGAGAGATAAAAAGTAAATTCTCCGTAAATAAAAGTATAAAAACCTGTCCATTGGTAAAAGTTAAACCATTATCATCATTGTCATTGTGTGGTGGTAGTCAAATGAGGCTTGTTATCAGTTAATATCCAATTGTCATTTCAAAATAGTTCAGATCACGTGATGTAGTACGCCCACACATGAGTATATACATAATGTACGCAGATTGTCATCACATTATGAAAACCACTCCCCCCAAAAAATACAAAAATAAAATTACGTACGTTTTTACTCTGATGATGAAATTCAATAATTCGATCACATTACTGAATCGCATCTCACTTTGCTTTATTACATCGATATCCACAAGGTAGTAATTTCTGCGGATGACTAACAGAGGGCGTCCCTGTCTCCCTTCACGCCTCCAAACACACACCCTTCACCCTGCCTCGCCCTCCTCTACCCTTATGTCGCGATAAACACGTACGTTAAGGAAGCGCGTCGCTGCTTTTTGGAAATTGTTTTAAGTCCAAAAATACTGCATACGATGAAAAATCTGTCCTGTTGAAGGGGCGTGGTGATGGGTGGGCCACACGCCTCCCTAAGGGCAACCCGCAACTGACCCCACAAATACGCCCGCCCGCTGTATGCTAATTCTGTTCTCCTGCCGACGCCTCTGCCCTCCTTGAAGGGAAATATGAAGGTGGCGGAAAGTGGCTGTAGTGCTCGATGGGCGGGGGGCGGCGGGCGGGGGGCGGCGGGGAGGAGAGGAGGGCAGGGAAGGGTATCTGAAGGAGGGAGAAAGGAGAGGAGTCGAGGACGGCCAGTGAGAATGATAGGAAAGAGGAGTGCGAGGAGGGGAGAGGAGAGTGTCTGGTGAGTAGAGGAGAAGGAGGAGGAGGAGGAGAGGAGGAGGAGGAGGAGGAGGAGGAGGAGGAGGAGGAGGAGGAGGAGGAGTCCGGAAGCAAAACCACTGTGGAGGTCAACCGGAGACCAGGGAGGGGCAGGTGGTCTCCCTCACCTGTCTCCTGCAGGTAATTAGTCCTCTTGGGAGGCTGGGGATCCATTCCATCGAGAAGATTCAAGTTCGGATTCGTTCGTCTTGATGCCTCGGGACTGGCTCGGCTGAGTTACTGATAACCGAACGTGGAGGGGGATTGTGAAGGGGAAAAAAGAGGAAAGCGGAGGAAAACTAAGAGGAACAATATATAATCTTTGCTATTTATTTCAAGACGTAAATTTAGTGTAAGTTGTCTCTAAAAATCATGAGGGAAAGTGTGAGTGTAGTCTCTTTCCCCTCAGCGGTAAGGCCACACTCACTCAAGCCGAGGAGCATTTTTCCCTTACCTGCCTGGCCTCAGTCTGGCGTCCCACAGCGCTGCCCAGGTAACACACGATGCACCTGAGCCTCAAAAGGTGTAAAATAGACGCACAAGATAAATACCAAAGACAAAGAAAATTGTTTTTATCTGTACGAAATGAGAACAAGAAATATATTGATTGTTATTGTGTTTCAGGCCTTAGCAAGAAAACAATCGGAAATAAAAGTGGATTTATCTTTTCTTATTACTTTTCATACAGGAGTGATTTTTTATACTCAAAAGTAGATGAGTAGATGACGTAAGAAGTTCAAGGTAAACAGTGACAGGTGGTATGAAGGTAAACAATAAACGTGTTACCCGCGTTACTCATATGTATAAAAGTGTCATAGTGTAGTGAACGTTATAATCCGGGAAAAATAGATACCATGTAGAGAAATAACATCTCAATATGATCTTTTAACTCGGTCGAAAAAATAAAGAAACAAAATGAGTCGGGGTGTCAGTGGCTCTCGAGTAATTATTTTCCCAGTTTTTCATCGCCAGTGAGGTCTTTGGGTCGCGTATAGAAGCGATGCATTATGTGGTGTGACTGGCCGGAGCCACATCAAAGAAAAGTGGGAAAAAAGTGGGCCTCTGATTGCAGATTTGCGGTCAGTTCCGTGATTACCGCTTGTCAGGAGCGTGGAAGCGGAGCGTACCTGAGAAAAATATTTATGAGGAGAGGTGAGTCACAGAGGCGGGGAGGTGATGATGGTGGTGGTGGTGGTGGTGGTGGTGGTGGTGGTGGTGATTTGGAAAGTTTGCTTATTCCCGTGTTAATAGTGACTAAATGTGTCGTTGGTGAGTGATTGTAATGCACGAGACTTAACTTTGCTGTGTCCATAACGACTTGTAAACACACATGAAAATAGCGTATAATACAGGTAAAAAAATGTGTTTATACCAACGTAGCATCATCTTATTCATGGATCAATCTTACTGTGTGTTATGGAAAGCATGATCAACACCTACACGAAGGCAAACACCTATAACAACCTTGTCACAGATAGTTAAGAGAGGCGATAACACCTCCACACAACCTTACATTGGAGGAGCAACAGAATGGATGGCTTGCCCGCTAAACCTGTCCTCTTACTCCACCATTTTCCACGCGACGCCCTTGACTCCACCCTTGAGCAGGACCGCCTTGCTACCCTGTACAGTAGTAACTCAACCGGTGCCTCTGTAGCCTGTAACCGAGCAATGTTAGACCTTAGCACTGCCCGGCGTACAGTACAACCAATATTTATGAGTCTGCCTGGTGCCTTTCTGCTAGTTATTACGGTTGGTGAGGCTGGACGCAGACCAATAACTAGCGGTGAGGCGAGGCAGCAATCCTTGGGCATAGATCAGCGGGGCGGCGGACGCTTCATAATTGTGCTGTAGATCAAGTGGTTGTCATGGCGAGTGAGAGCCTCCCGCGTCCCACCTTGACTGAAATTGGCTCATATTTTCGTGGCTCGGCAAAGTGGGAGGCTCCGTATTTTCAAGTCTCCTGTATTTATGCTACGAGGGCTGTCTTTCGTGGGGGAGTTTGGGATGTTGTCTTAGGGTTGTTTACGTCGAGGAGAAGAGGATGTGACGCCTTGGAATGAGGTCGATTGAGAGTTTATTGGTATTTGCGGCTGGGCAAACCTGAGGAGCGTCTCTCGTGTCTTTCAGGAGGGCGTCGAGGTGTATATTACTGCGTCTGTGTGTGTTTATGGTTGAGTTACTGAACGGCCGCGTAGAGAGGCTTCACACGCCGCGTTGACTTATACGATGGACGATGTAATTCAAACTGGTGTGCATAGCCGTAGCATTTTGTTGTCAGGGCGGAAGAAAAGGGATAAAAAATAACCCTCTGCTGAATATACCACGTTGGATTTATGGCTGTAGCGGCTGAGTTGTGGCCGGGATGAAGATAGTCCAACTACATATTATTTTTAGAAATTTTTAAGTCTTCACGGATTATTAGTTTGTTTGTCTCTTATCCGTTCATCTCTATTTACGAACTTTAATCTAGTAACGGTGACAGGACGGTGCTAGAACTGTGCTAATAGTTACTAAGAACGACGTAAGGTACATACAACTTACACCATGAATGAAGGAGTGAGAGGATACCAAAGGATCCACAAATGACTATCAATACATCCCTTAACGAGCCTTGTTAATGAAGATCTCATCCTGTATTGACCACAAAGGATAGACAGACACAATACACAATACCACACCATCAAAATCCTTACAATAGCTCTTACACACGCCATTCGTACCTCCTCTTACTGTTCTCATCTCGGTGGGGCATGGGAGGAGTGCGGAGGCGTTCAGATATCGCCTTCAGAACGTAGACGCCTCTGTGAAATATCCAAGAGTTTTGTGCTCGCGAATACTGAACGAGCTGCCTTTTACACTGATCCTTCTTGTGCCTTTTACAGCAATTGGATTCTATTGTGGCGCTGCTGTAGGCTCCTGGGAGTGCCCCGAGGTGCCATGGTCGCTCAAGGGAGGTGGCAATGTAACAGGCATTCCCCCTCTTCCTCCCCCCTTTCCCTCCTTCCTCCCGCCTTCCCCTCCTCCTCGTCTTTCTTTACCCCTTTTTCCATCGTCCTCCTCCTCCTGGTTTTCCTCTTTCTCCTGGTTTTCCTCCTCTCCTCCTCCTCCTCCTCCTCCTCCTCCTCCTCCTCCTCCTCCTCCTCCTCCTCCTCCTCCTCTCTCTTATAACCTTCCCATCTCCTCTTTCCCTCTGTTCACCTGGGAGCCGTATAGTGTCCTGCCCCCCCGCCCCCGCCCCGCCCCCCTTCACTATCCACCATACACAAACGGTTTAGCTGTAAGTGTCTATGGTTAACTTAGCTCTGTAGGTTGTAATCGTATTGCATTATTTTTTGTTTTTGTTTATTACGGCTTTTTCTTCCCCTTTCTTTATTGTTTTATGTTATTCTCTCCTATTTCTTACGTGGATGGAAGGACAGAGAACCTTATTTAATAGATCGATTTTTTTTTCTTCTTGACGTGCAATCATACATAAGAACACGTTATGTATGTATGTATGTATCTATGTATGTATGTATGTATGCATGTATGTATGTATGTATGTATGTATGTATGTATGTATGTATGTATGTATCAGGATTAGTGGTTTCCCTTCTCGTACAATTGAGGGAAATACAAATCATCCTTGGGTGTAATATCTAAATGTTTCCTTGCCTTTCCACCTTCATTGGAGTCAAAGATATAGGCAGAGCAATCCATCTACTCCTCTAACACGTCTCGGTTCTCACACAGTCGTCCATCACACAAACAAAAGCCGATCACTCCCTCTCCCCTCACCCCCTACCCCGGGAACGCACTATAAACAACGCCTCACAGATTAATCGCATCTGAAAGTCTTCATACGAGGAAACGGTTCCGATCGCCTTCTGGCATCTCCCTCTCCCCCCAAACTTATTGAAGTAC
>JAPQNM010000025.1:8442666-8447666 GCA_029783475.1 Metacarcinus magister
GCAGTTTTATTGTTTCATCAAGGTTGGGTCACCGGTGTCATGCGAGGAAACTTATTAATCCTGAAACTTGTAAATCCTGAAACCTATAAATCCTGAAACTATTCTTGATCCATGAGAAAAAAAAAATGACCAGAGGATTACATTTTCGGAATATCCCTTTTCTTATCAACTCTTCCTTTATTATTATGTAGGCAATTAGGGTCAACAATTACCACCATTAACCTGTGAACCGTTAGTGGGCAACCTCACCACATAGCCCCTTACCCCTTACCCCTCACCTCCCGAACTGCACGGCGTCAACGTGTATTTAGACTTATGACTTTGAAGGCAGGTCACGTGATCATATTTTGGGCAACCTTCGTGTGTATAGTGACCAATTAACGCCCACCGTCCCCTCTACGCCCATAACAGCCAATAGGATTTCAGGGTAGAGGCGGTACAGGTTTATGGCGGCTCAAGCAAGGTTTATGTTCTGCTCTTAGTCAAGGCGACAGCCCAGGGCGTCATCCGCTGACAGACAAATTACCTTAATAGGATGAAACTGCAGTGCGGGGTTCCCAGCCTCAAGCTCTTCCAGGTTTCCCCGTCCGAGGGTAAGCGTCTCCAAATACCTGCTTTGGGAGGGGTATCAGAGGGGAAATAGCCTGGACATGTGGCTTTTGGGGGAGGAGGTGAGGGGGTGAGGGGAGGGGAGAAGTATGACAGATAAAAGGTGGTGAATTTTTTTCTTTCCCAGTTGTGTTTTAACCTCGTCATGTCAGCCAGGTGTTCTGTGGGCGCTGCTGTGTTAGGGCGGCGCGCTGTGCTCCTGCTGCTGTTCCGGTGTAACTGTGCGTCTGATTATTTCATGTGGTGGTGGTGGTGGTGGTGGTGGTGGTGGTGGTGGTGGTGGTGGTGGTGGTGGTGGTGGTGGTGTTTTTAAGCGATGTCGTGGTCGTTTGTTTCTAGCCTTGTGTTGCTCTAGTGGAAGAACGTGGTCTCTGGGGTGTCCAATTCCGTTGATTGAACCTTCCTTGATCCCTGAGAAATGTGTGTTTTTGTATTATCTATATTGGAACGTTACAAGAATATTCATCACGAGTCTTATTGTTTTTAAGTTTAATATAACGAAGAGGAGAGTGCTTGGGGCTTATTCATCTTATTTTTTGGGTGTATTGTAATAGTTTAAGTCCTGTATGCGAGGCTATGTTGGGCGTCTCTGTATATTCACCTCAGCTGTTTACTAGTGTTAAGGAAATACAAAGGATAGTAATATAGTAATGGTTGAAATGCATCTCCTCTTGACACTCACTTTTGTAGATTACTTTAGAAACCTCTCTCTACTTTAGGGATTAGGGAACATTTTATCATTATTGCTCTTAACTTTTATCTACTTTCCTCAACCTTTTTTTATTTCCTCTAAGCTCACTACAAGTATTAAATAAAACAAATAAAATGAAACCTCCACTTGGATCAGGTACATCAGGTAAGGGTTTCCAGATGACACAGGAATGGTCGGGAAGGGGAACACTGCAACGATACAAATTTACGGGGAAAAAAATGAACGAAATACCACATCAGTACCTCGTCAGCTACACCCTAGGGAGTGCCATCGCGTTCCCTCGACACTGGTGGCTCTGTAGGGCATCTTGGCGGCCTGCGGTGTATCGTGTCGCGGCTCCACAACGCCTGTTCGTTCCCCCACGTGAGTCTGACTCGCTAATGCCGCCATGGACCAGGGTGAGGCGCCTTATGGATAATAGAGCAGCTGGGTGTGTACGACGACCCTCCAGCTCCGTTCCGACCCGCCCTGCCCCAGCCTTACCTCGTCCTGGCTCCCTGCTGACGGGGGTGGAAGGGGAAGGGGAAGGGGAAGGGGAAGGGGAAGGGGAAGGGGCGCCGTCTGGGTATTTCAGACCTGTACACGCACTGACGCTTTGCTTTTGTTTCATGTGACTTTATGGTTAGTGTTGTTTTTTATGTTTATGGTTTGGTTATTCCGTTGCGCTTGACGAAACGCTGGGTTGGTAGGAATGTCCTTAATAATGTGTGCAAAATGATACTTTACTGTTATAAAAGCGAATGTGAGACATAAAGAATAATGCTTCCAGAGTGGAGGAGTGTAGTGCTTCCAACTGATGAAAGGATATGATGATACACACACATGCACACACACACACACATAAACACACACACACACACACACACACACACACACACACACACACACACACACACACACACACACACACACACACACACACACACACGGCACAAAAAATGAATATCACAATTAGTTTCCGAAAGGTAATTTCATGATTCTTCTGCGATATTGATGAAACAGGTCAAAGCTCACCTTTTTTTGTGTACTTTTTATAGGCAGGCAGGTGGAGGCAAGCTTTCTACACTGATTATTCGTGTGTGTGTGTGTGTGTGTGTGTGTTGTGTGTGTGTGTGTGTGTGTGTGTGTGTGTGTGTTTCTGTTCATATGTATTTCAATTTACATGAGTGTCTGTCTATGTCTGTCTGTCAGGCTACGTATATGTCTTACCCGCCAATCTGTCTCTTTACCTGTCTATCTGTGCGTCCGTCTGTTTTTCTTTATATTTTTCCGTCCGTCCGTCCATCTGTCTGCCTTCCTGCCTATCAGTCTGTCTGTCCAGGTGGGTGGCAGGGGCGCGGTTCCCAGAGGCTGGCCAGGTGTGCCCCTAACAGGACACTCAGGCAGGGGCGTGGGGGGTGCAAAGGCAGGGGCGTAGGGGGGGGGTAAAGGTAGGGGCGGAAGGGGGGGTAAAGGAGAGAGGTTGGGGGGGCAATGACCTTTGTGTGACCTTTGCAAATTGGTATACAGGAGGAAAGGCGATGCTGCAGTACTATTGTGAGGATGTTTTTAAGTATTATAAATATTTGATCCCGTCACTGTACCACTGCAAGCCACTAACATCACTGCATTGAGGACTGGTTTGGGTGTGTGTTTGTGTGTGGGTTGAGGGGGTGAGGGGGGGCGTGTACCCAGCCTCCACGACCCTGCTGCTTATTGAATGACTAAAGCATTTCCCATCTAATTAATTATTTGGAAAGCAAAATGTCGAAAGCATACAAGGCCAGTGTATATGTAAATATTTTATATGATAAAAATTATAAAATGCATCATTTGTTCATATTTATTATTCAGAGGCTGAGTTTTCATGCCAAGAAGTAAATAACTAACGTCATTATCTTTGTATGACGCTTTTAGTGGAAGCTCACAAGTTAAAAATCCTGGAAAAAATAGTGCAAGTCACTCATAATGTAAGATTAAATCTGCAGCTCGTTCCTTGTACACTCTCGGAAATATTTGTTTAAATTAAAAACACCATGTAACGATAATTAAACCAAATATACAACTAAAACGAAAACTCCTCAAATATTTTCATGTCATTTCCTACTTTAACGAAGAAAAAAAAAAAAAATAGGCACATCTTTCTTTCTATGAAGCAGCGGCTGCCTCCTGGCGGTGGGTAAAGGAACATTTATCAGTTATCTTGGGAAGGGAAGCCGTTGGAGGTTCTTGCCGTGACACCACACTCACCTGCACCAGACACCTTGAGAGGACCCGCAGACGCCTCTCATTACGGGCGAAAATAAAAGGGAAATCGTGGAGGAATCTTTTGCACCTTCAGGATACAAGGGAACTCTGCTTGCGGGCGTGGCTGTGGTGGCGGGAGGGAGGCTGACTGTCCTTACACACTCCTGTTAATCTAACGAGAGGGACTTCATTTCCTCGTGTGTGGCGGTGCTTGTAGTAGTGACATTACGAAATATTCATTACTATTAGTATGCGTTATAGCCATGTGTAACTACGATACCATATGTCTGTCTGTCTGTCTCTGATACATACTAGTACTCCTAAATCACCCTTAAGAGAGCCAGGGAGGGGAAGCTAGAGGGAGCAGACTACAAGGCGTGGTAGAGCAGAGACGAGGTTGGTGTACACTCGCAAAATGTCGACCCTGGAAGGCGGTAAGGAGGGAGTTAATTAATTTACAGAGCGAGGTAATGAAGAGCGACCCACTCAAAGCCCAACGAGCGAACATGATGAACGAGAACCTTGATCCAGTGAGTCAGAAGCACGTTCACAGCCCTTCCCGTGGCCTGAGATCTGCTAGGGAGCCCTGGTGTCCCTTCTCTGCATCTCTCTCTCACTCTCTCTCTTTCTTTCTCTCTCTCTCTCTCTCTCTCTCTCTCTCTCTCTCTCTCTCTCTCTCTCTCTCTCTCTCTCTTTCTTTTCTTGTGGATGTTACTGTGTGTTAAAGGGACCGTGTTATTTGTTCTCGTGTTCTTTCGTTACTGCTTTTGATTCGTCTGTGTGTGTGTATCCACTAATTCATCCGTCACGGTACTCGATTCTCATCCATTTCATTAGTTTGTCTACTCATCCCTATCCAGGTGTCGTTCATTCACCTTGTACGTATCATCTGCTGCATCACATCCACTCGCCTCAAGCCTTTATGAGTTAGTTAGATGCGCCAAGTAACCTTTCCGCTCTTCGCCCCCACAACACAACGCTGCAGCAGCCACCTCGCCACACCTCGCACGGAACACTCCCTGCTTACACCGTTCCCATGGAGACGGAAAAGCTTCAGCATTATTGTGTAACTATGAAATGCTACTTTTTATGTGGAGTTTATTTTCTGGGTGGCATTTCCCGCTGATAAATGAACGAACGACACATTACGACACGACTGGCACTCTCCCGCTACGGCGATCGGTGCTTTTTTTTGACAGGTAATCAGATTGTGTAATAACGAAGCTCCTCCCCGCTCCCCGCTGCTGCACCTTCGCCCGACACTCACGGTAAACAACGGCCATACGTGTGTACAGGAAAAAAAATATCCGTACATAGGAATCATAGTGTGTGTGTGTATGTGTATGTGTGTCTGTTTTCTCACCATATTGTCCATTTTCGTATATAAACACAACGTGAACACTGATACTTGCTCCCCCCCCCCTCCAAGCCCCCCGCCACACCACCCACCATG
>JAPQNM010000025.1:8461257-8466257 GCA_029783475.1 Metacarcinus magister
TGCCACTTTCCAATTTCATTTTAATTCGCTTATAACAAGGTTCGTCCATTTTTGGAAAGGTTATTTTTTGTTGTGTGTGTGTGTGTGTGTGTGTGTGTGTGTGTGTGTGTGTGTGTGTGTGTGTGTGTTGAGGAGATATACAGACAGACTAAGTACGTAATAAAGTCTTTGTCTATATTCTCTTTGTAAATATAATTGATTCTTCGGTGTAAGGTTCTGCACTTCAAAAATTTTGTTCTGTATTTTTTAAACTTAATCTTTTGTAATGAAATAAAATCAAAGAAGTAAGTGAAATAACCAAGAAACATGAATACAAACCACACACACGCACACGCACACGCACACACACACACACACACACACACACACACACACACACACACACACACACACACACACACACATAGAGGCAGCACTGCAAACTGTGGCTGTAACGCGACGCGGACGTAACAATGTAAGCGATCCTGCAACCATTTTTTCCCCCCTTTATTCTTTGTGTGCTCTTCCTCTGTTAGTCAGCGGGCGCGGCGGCCGTCTCTCCCCAGCGCCTCGGAAGCACACACCAACAATACTCGATGGATGGGTAAAAATTGTCTGACTAGTAGCTCCTGTTAGACCTTTGTTGAAAATATAGCGAAGCAGCGAGGTCCTATTTGTTGTAGTCGATGTAGTAGTAGTAGTATAGTAGTGGTAGAAGTAGTAGTAGTAGTAATAGTAACTTAACATCATATACAGCGCCACCTATCATTACAACATCCATGAGAACTAATTATATCGAGACTTAACGAATATTAACACAAAACAAGTTCATACTGAAGACTCTATCGTCTCCACCAGCCTCAAGACGTGTTAGGGGAGACTCCAGACAGTAAATATTATGAGCTACACCACGTCCCCCAAGCACCAGCCCCGACCAATGTTCCCTCATCAATCACAGGCACCAAGTAATTAAGTGCAACCAATTTATGAACACTTCCTCGGCGCACTATTAGGAGCATTAAGTAGTTCATCAAAGTATAAGAAAAAAAAAAAAGAAGAACACTAGATTATAAGTCAAACATTGTCATCCGGAAAATTATACGAGTAGAGAAAGAATTTGAAGGAGATAAGAACCACGAAGGCACCGAGGTAGGAGGAGGAGGAGGAGGAAGAGGAAGAGGAAGAAGAGGAAGAGGAGGTGGTGGTAATGGTTAAGGAAAAGCTTGAGGGTTCCTAATTATCTTTGGCCACTAAATATTTACTTCTGAGTAGATAGAGGCAAGGTGGGTGTGAGTGGAGGTGCGCACGAGACTCACAAGGCACCACCTCATAACAATATATCCTTCACTCCTTCCTATCCTGATATCCTTCGCTCCTTCCAGCATCCTTGTGTCACTGATTGAATAAATAGTTCTTCTTCATATTATTTCGTTCTTTTTCTTTTTTTTTCTCCTCTTCCTCGACGCAAAGGATAACATAATAGGAAAAATGAGAGAGAGAGAGAGAGAGAGAGAGAGAGAGAGAGAGAGAGAGAGAGAGAGAGAGAGAGAGAGAGAGAGAGAGAGAGAGAGAGAGAGAGAGAGAGAGAGAGAGAGAGAGAGAGACGAGAGAGGAGAGAGAGGAGAGAGAGAGAGAGAGAGAGAGAGAGAGAGAGAGAGACGAGAGAGAGAGAGAGAAACTAACACCATGCGAGTGGCGAATGTTTAATAGGACACGACTCAGTGAGATGATGAGGCGTCAGGTGAGAGACTCAACAGCGAAGGTCAATTAGCACAGGTGAGGCCATGAAGGGGAACGAGAGGAGGAGGAGGAGGAGGAGGAGGAGGAGGAGGAGGAGGAGGAGGAGGAGGAGGAGGAGGAGGAGGAGGAGGAGGAGGAGGAGGAGGTGGTGGTGGAAAGGGAAAGGAGACGGAGAGTACGAGAAGAGAGGGAAAAAGAGGTGTATGAAGGAGAGAAGGAGGAGGTGGGATGTGGAGAATAAAGAGAGGGAGAAGGGAAAGAAGGGAGCTGATAGAGAATGGTAAGAAAGAAGGAGGAGAGAATGGAGGAAGGAAAGGAGGAGAAAGGGAGATGAAACGAGAGAGAAAGTTATGAAAAGTAGAATGGAACGCAGAAGAGAAAGAGAGAAAAGGAGATGGAAAGAAGAGAGAAAATAAAGAAAAGTAGCAAATAACGAAGAGAAGTAAAAATATAAAAGAAAATGATAAAAAGAAATACGTTATCTTGCCTTGAATATTTTTACACTTATAATACAAAACATTACTTAACACACACTTTAAAAAAACACACACAAGTAAACCACACACACAAATAAAATAAATAAAAAAGTAACTAGAATAAGGCAAAGTAACAAGTCCCAAGAAGGTTAAAGTAAGTTAGTCTAAAGTTATAAGTACCTGAAAAGTGCGGGAAATTCAAATTATCTAGAATCAGAGGCAAGAATCAGAGGGAGCCGCGGTGTCCTATATTGAAATGCTGGCAAGGGGAACCAAGGATGAAGAGAGGGACAAATGGCAACGAGTCACAGCGCATACAGAGCAGGGCAGAGGAAGGCCTTAACGAGGAGGACGATGACGCGGGGAAACAACTTGCTGGAGGAATGATGGAGGGAAGGGAAGTGACAGCTCAGGATGCCTCGTTCAGCGCACCTTCACGAATCAAAAAGGTTAGTAAAAAAAATGGAAAATATATGTATGTACGTTAGTTTGGGAAGTTTAATATGATAGAAAAATTGAAAAAGAGACATAGATAGAGAGAGAGAGATAGAGTATAAAAAAAAGAGATAGAGAATGAGAGTAAGAAGGTGAGAGTAATATTAATTTCCTGCCGTCAAGTGGTGAAGTGTTGCAATAGAAGGTCAGTGAGTACATGCAATAATCAACATAAATCATTTTGCAATAGTCTCTTGTCTGCAATAAATATCATGCAGACGGAAAGAAAGGCAAGGGAGGAGGAGGAGGAGGAGGTGAGAGGAAGGACCTACTACTCTATCTTCTCTTTGTTACTTTTTCTTACTTCACTATTTAATTATCAAGTATATTTCTTAGTATTTATTTGTTATTTATGTATATTTCTCAATCTCATTCATTTACATATTGATTGATTTCTTGTATTTTTCTTACGTGTTGTATTTCCTCAGGTAAGAGAATTTTGTTAAGAGTGAGACCAGGTACACCTTTGCACTTTTTCCTCCTCCTCCTCCTCCTCCTCCTCCTCCTCCTCCTCCTCCTGCGCCATAAAGTTACGTGATATTATGTATTAGTCTGGCTTTTCCTGCACCATAAAAATAAATAACATAATAGATCCACTTTTTCTTCTCCCTTTTCCTGATATATCAAGGTGATTTTTGGACTCAAACACGTAACTCAATTATAACGGAAAGAAAAGTCAAAGGTAAAATAAAATAAATCATGAGTGTGTATAGATGAAAAACAACCTTTAGTACTACAATGAATATCACCACAAGGACAACCACCACCACCACCACCACCACCACCACCACCACCACCACCACCACCACCGCCAGAAGCCAAGGAAGAATAACTCCTGAGACCGGGCACCAGAACCACCTTGATTACACTATTCTCACGGCCGTCACTTCATCAGTCCTCCTTTCTCCTGCACACCTCGCTCCTCTCTGATGCATGTTTTGTCCAAGGCCTTCAAATTATAAATGGTAGAGGCCCCCAGTGCTTTCACGACCCACTGTCCAACGTTAACCGCTCAGGAAGGCACAACGTAAGGATAAAAGAAAATGTAAGGCCTCCAGGAACGCTGTCTATGCTGCTGTACTATGTGATACGCTTAACACTGTACATTTAGAGGGACACTAGGCTAGTTCAGGGGAAATGGGGTGATCCTGTCCACGTCAGAGAGGATCGTGAAGCTCGCTGTCCTACTGAAATCCGTCTTGGGACACGTCACTGGAAAGGGGGACAAGTTGCAAGACTAGACAGTTCTCAGATGTATTGATTCTTACTTCTGTATCTTATTTCCCCTCGCTTCTATACATTGCTTTAGGTATTCAAGCTTGTTATATTTACTACTGGTTTGATTTATATAGTTGTTGTTTTATTCTGTGTGTAATTGAAAGTTAGGAGAAGATGTGAATAGGAACATACGAGCGCAAGGACCATAACCTTCTATCACCCACAACAAAAGAACACACACTTGTCTAACCGGTAGTCGTGCACTTTTCAAGGTCATGATACAACCCACACCTGCCAGCCATACCTCCCTAAAACCAGCGTGACAGACAAACTCCTGACTCACGCTCTTACCCAAACACAAGTCAATAGGATAAAAACACGAGAAAAAAATAGTCACAAAAATCAACATAAAGTACACAAAGGAAGAACAAATAGCAGTATACTAGTTGGCTACACTATATGATCTAAAGTGAGAGATGTAAGATAGTAAAGGCGAAGATTTCTCCCCACCCCTTCATACTAATAATACATAAATGGAGAATTTCAAATATTTCCACCACACTTTCGACCTAAAAAAACAAAAAAACACAACACATAGGAATACAAAAAAAAACATCACATTTTTTCTATATACACAATGCAAAAGACAAACAAATGAAAAGGTTACACAACATCAGTAGCCACAAGGACACTCTCAAACACCCTTCCCGGCCTCCCTTCCTCCCCTCCAGCCTTACACGGGCAAACATTTACATCACTTAACACAACACAACACAACACAACCCAACACAACACAACACAACACAACACAACACAACACAACACAACCCAACACAGCACAACACAACACAACACAACACAACACAACACAACACAACACAACACAACACAACCCAACACAACACAACACAACACAACACAACACAACACAACACAACACAACACAACACAACACAACACAACACAACACAACACAACACAACACAACACAACACAACACAACACAACACAACACAACACAACACAACACAACACAACACAACACAACACAACACAACACAACACAACACAACACAACACAACACAACACAA
>JAPQNM010000025.1:8468757-8476257 GCA_029783475.1 Metacarcinus magister
TCAAACATGTTTTTTTTTATTAGAAGTTGAAATTTTACTGCAATATTATTTTTTATAGGGAACTATTGTATATTTTTTTGCTTAATTTTTTCGTCTCATTAGTAAAGTTGTGCATCGATTTTCATTTAGTCAAGTAAGAAGTAGATAGTCCAATACATGGTTAATATCTGGTATGTAATTCTACCATCGTATGTGTGTGTGTGTCTGTGTGTGTGTGTGTGTGTGTGCGTGCGTGTGTGAGTGCCAACATACCCCCTCCATAAAGACGGGCAGGTCCATCAGAACACAATGACAGACTCACATGCACCCCATCACGGATATATTCAGCTCTGCCAACATACCAACATAAAATCCTCGCTATTTTTCCCCATCTCCCTCTGTTGTTGTCCTGCTCTGAGACCCGCACGATGTTTTAGGGCGAAACTGTCATCTTTCGGGGAGCGGGAAAGATAAATTAATACATGAAGGGCCTTAATGACTGTGGTGGGAGGCGGGGCGAGGCTGGCATCACTGACTCACTCACGCTAGAACCCCTGCAAAGTTTGATAGCCTTCAGTATAACACTATGAATAATGAAAAACCTGAGCCTCTGAGATATCTGGGATTTGTAGGCTTGCAGAGGGGACCAGGGTGTGTGCCAGCCAGCCACCCAGCCTACACTGAGCCCTGGCTTTGGCTCCTGCTGCTGCTACTGCTACTGCTGCCGATGGGAAGGGCGAAACACACCACTTGACGATTGAGAAGAAATGATACTGACAAAGGTAAACCAAACACTACTAGATACCACTCCTCCTCCTCCTCCTCCTCCTCCTCCTCCTCCTCCCCCTCCTCCTCCTCCTCCTCCTTCTCGTCTACTAGGGCAAAGACGGAACATGGTAATATGAGCCTTATCTGTGGTGTTTTTTGTGCCCCTCAGCAGCCGTGTGTTGTACCCTCGGGCGGCGGTGGAGTGACTGTGGTCCAGGCAATGAAGGGAAGGTGATGAAGACGCCAACACGACGCAGGCAAAGGCAAGGACGGGGATGAAGATGGTAGTGACGATATTTATAAAGGGTTTCTCTCTCTCTTTTTTTTTCATTCTCTCTCTCTCTATCTCTCTCTTTCTATCTATCTATCTATCTATCTATCTATCTCTCTCAACCTTATTGCATGCAGATACTCTCTCAGCGAAGACAAACGAAGGTAAAAAAAGGTTGTTTTACACTTCGACACAACCACAATGAAAGGACGAGCCACAGCTACACTCTCTGTGGTGCTCGTGCCTCGCCCTGTTTTACGCACGCTTGAGGGAATAGGGAGAGAGCGACAACTTAATAAAGGAAGGAAATGAAAAGTGTAGTACTAAAAATACTTCACAGCTGACACGAGACACAAGGAAGTGGAGGTCATTTAAGAGACTTGAATATTGATTAAAATTGCTCAAATATTTCAAATTAAAATTCCTCTCTTCCGGCTTTTTTTTTTTCTTTCTCGTTCTTTCTCTTTTCCCTCTTTCTCATTCCTGACATGCCTGACCCCGAGACGGAAAACTCAACGAACTGAGTGCCTTACACCGTCAGCTGAACCTCACTGCACCTCTGTCGTGACTTTCCCTGTCAGCTAAAACGTTAAACACAAGGAAATCAATACGAAAAGATTCTATTATCAATGAAAATCAATATAAATAAGGTGTTAGGTTGTACATTTTCACGCCTTCAACTGAACCTTTTTAAAAACCTTATTGAAAACTATTACTATTGTCATACGTGTTTTAGGTTATATATGTATATATATATATATATATATATATATATATATATATATATATATATATATATATATATATATATATATATATACATATATACGTTGTCTGATTTTCAGTGATGTAAAATAGAGCGTCATTAAGCGTCAGGTGTGAGACAACAGTTGCTTTACCTGACACAAAAAAGTCTTTAAACAGTGTTAATTTCCTGTTTAGTTACAAAACGAAAAAATGAAACAACACTCACTTTTTATGTTGCAAACCAGCATCATGAGTAATGAGAGAGAGAGAGAGAGAGAGAGAGAGAGAGAGAGAGAGAGAGAGAGAGAGAGAGAGAGAGAGAGAGAGAGAGAGAGAGAGAGAGAGAGAGAGAGAGAGAGAGAGAGAGAGAGAGAGAGAGAGAGAGAGAGAGAGAAAGAGAGGAAGGGGGGTTGAGTGGAGAGAAAATGCCAGACAAATAGACAAATAAGGAAACAAATAACCACAGAAACAACAACAAATGACAAACAAACACACAAACACAAAACAAAATCACATAAAACAACCTAAAAAAAAAAAAAACACAAACACAATAAAACAATTGACACAAAGACGTTACAGAATCATCCTTTGTGGGGAGGAAAAAATGTTGAGAGAGAGAGAGAGAGAGAGAGAGAGAGAGAGAGAGAGAGAGAGAGAGAGAGAGAGAGAGAGAGAGAGAGAGAGAGAGAGAGAGAGAGAGAGAGAGAAAGCATCACACAGGTAACGTTGGCTGGCCTCAGTTGACCTTATTTATCCCCCCAAAAGGCCGAATAAAGCTTTTCAATTTTCTGGTGAGCGTGTGGGGCCAGAAGATGAATCAGACTTGGGAAGAAGGACAATTTCCGTCCTCCACCTTCGCGTTTTCTGGGGCACTGAGCAAAGCAGACGAGTGGCTTTCTCTCTCTCTTTTTTTCCTCTCTCTCTTTTCTCTCTCTGTTTTGTCCAGCATCACCTCTACTCATCCTTTCCTCGTCTCCCTCTCTCTCCTTCGTGTCTTGGTGAGGAAGGAAAATCACCAATTCGTCAACGTTCTAGGTCGTGTTAGTTCTCCCTTTCAACACTTACTCCCTCACTTGTCTTCATCCCTTTGACTCTCACACTACCTTGGCTACACCTTGACATTTTTTCCACCTGCCAGGTAATCATCTCTATTCTATTCCACGAGGTCCATTCAGCGTTGAGAGTCACGGTTCTTCTCTCAGGTGAAACAGAGCAGGTGGTGGAGATGAGATTCTGATACGTGTTAAATTGCAAGCCAAGTCTCTCTTACAACGTGGTGATAGGAAGATTTCAGTGTTGATATGAGGAACAATGGAAGGAAAGAATGAATAGCACGGTAAATGCAGGTAAGAAATTGACTTGTAATAGTGTTGGTCTTCACAGTCTAGGCAAGAGACGCATAGGTTGTTGTTTTGTTGTGTGATGTGTGTGTGTGTGTGTGTTAGTTTTTTAATGTAAATTTTTCTTCACGTAATGCTCTGTGAGGGAGTGACAGCAGGAAATTAAAATGAAAAATAGTAGGTTGTTACATAATGGTGAATGTATATATCATTTTTTTTCTTCTATATGTAATTGTTCCAAGTCTTTTCTCTCTCTAAAACTTACTCTTACATCACGTATTGTCTATATAATTTACCTGGCTATAGTTTCCCCTTAAAGAAGGTCGCCTGTTTCTACCTGATTCAATGTCATTTTTTCCTCCTAAGTCGTGACCAAGTAAATGTCAAAGTACTTCCACGTTCTCTTCCACATACCTGCACGTTTTCACACCTGTATCTCCACACCTGTACCTCCACACCTGTACCTACACACCTGTATCTACACACAAGCACAAGGACCATGACCCCAATCTATCCAATCACGAAATCAAAACGAATCGTGTAATTAAAAATGCAATTAAAAGATAGGAAAGTAATAACCTTCATATCTCGAGAATATAGAAGAGAAAAATTATGAGGAAAATAAGGAAATAAAAGGAAAAAAGCAGAAATCACGGAATATAAACGAATAATGTAAATATAAGTGTAATAAAGAAATAGGAAAGGATGTTTAGGGTGAAAAACAAGAATACAATGGGGGAAAAAAAAGCTGAAATCGCATCATATAAATCAAGAATACATAGAAAAAAAAATGGAAATAAAAAAAACCAGAAAACAAAAAACATTATTGCTCGCGAATATATAAGAAAAAAAATTATACAAAAAAATATAAGAAAAAAAAAGGAAAAGAAAGCAGAAATCGCATCATATAAACGAAGAACATATCAATACATCATTTCTCAAGAATAAAGAAAGAAAAAAAAGTATAAGAAAAAGAAAGAAGAAAAAAAAAGGAAAAACATGGGGGTCGTAAGAGGAAAGGCAGAGATCACCCGGTCATGAATATAAACATCGAAGGGACATGACGGTAGGCACACGTACACGCACACACACGTACACAAACACATACATATGCATATAAATCAGGTCATAGACGACGCGGACACACTGAATCAGAGTCAATCACGAATTCAATCTCCATCCCAAGTCCAGATTCTATCCTGCGCATCCAAATACTTCCCTACTCTCTCTCTCTCTCTCTCTCTCTCTCTCTCTCTCTCTCTCTCTCTCTCTCTCTCTCTCTCTCTCTCTCTCTCTCTCTCTCTCTCTCTCTCTCTCTCTCTCTCTCTCTCTCTCTCTCTCTCTCTCTCGCACACGCACACACACACGTCTCTTAAACAAGACTTAATAGAAAGAAAAATATATATAAATAGGAACATAAATACTAACTAATGAAAGAAGAGTTTTGAAGTTTTGTAGAATTAATTAGAATTCTCTCTCTCTCTCTCTCTCTCTCTCTCTCTCTCTCTCTCTCTCTCTCTCTCTCTCTCTCTCTCTCTCTCTCTCTCTCTCTCTCTCTCTCCTCTCTCTCTCTCTCTCTCTCTCTCTCTCTCTCTCTCTCTCTCTCTCTCTCTCTCTCTCTCTCTCTCTCTCTCTCTCTCTCTCTCTCTCTCTCTCTCTCTCTCTCTCTCTCTCTCTCTCTCTCTCTCTCTCTCTCTCTCTCTCTCTCTCTCTCTCTCTCTCTCTCTCTCACAAAATTACTCGTTCAGTCATCCAGGAGTAGAATTGAAAAGTAATCGACAACAACAACAACAACAACAACAACAATAACAAAACATCACAGGAGGGAGAACAACAGCACAAGAACAATAACAAGAACAACCCTCCACACACACACACACACACACACACACACACACACACACACACACACACACACACACACACACACACACACACACACACACACACACACACAGGGGATCAGGGTGGGATCACAGCACACTAATCGAACGGGCGGCCGCCTTAATGGAAATTCAGCAAAGCGTGAAAATTTCATCAAGAAACCATAATCGGCCGGACCATGAGACAGATTGGCCCTCCCCTGTGGCCGAGGGAGGGAGGAGGAACGATAAATGTGTGGAACAGGAAGAGGTGGAAGAGGGGAGGAGGAGGATGTAATGATAGATCGGTGGAAGGGGAACTAAATTGAAGGGAAGTAGAAAAGAGGAAACAACGAGAAATATGTGGAACAGGAAAGAGGTAGAAGACTGGAGGAGGAACAGGAAGAGGTGGAAGAGGGAAGGAGGAAGAGGATGTAAAGATTGATCGGTGGAAGGGAAACTGAAGTGAAGGGAAGTAGAAAAAATGAGATATGTGAAAGTAATAATATGATGCGTGTGTTTAATAATGTACACAAGGTGGTGGGAAAATAAACTCGACAGGAAAATATTGATCTATTAAATATGCACAAAAGTAATTAACTTTGGAAAACGTTATTGGGAATGAAACGGGAAAAGAAAGAACGGAAGGGAAGGAAAATTATATATAGGAGAGAGAGAGAGAGAGAGAGGGAGGAGAAAAAAAAGAGAGAGAAAAAGAAAGAAAGAGAGAGAGGGGCGTATCCGATGAATGTGATGATAAAAGTAGAAGCAAAAACTGCCATTGTTCTTATCATCATCGATTTTTCTTGGTTTTTTCACGTTCAGATTACAATAATAATAAAAAAACGTGACTTGAAAAATGGCCTCAGCATATGAAACAATCTACAGGAACCAGCGGTGGGGGGGGAGGAGGGGAAAAAAAGTGTATAAGCCAACTATTGAAGAAAACTGCAGCATAGAAACAGTCTTGGGAAAGTTGTGTGTGTGTGTGTGTGTGTGTGTCTGTGTGTGTGTGTGTGTGTGTGTGTGTGTGTGTGTGTGTGTGTGTGTGTGTGCGTGTGTGTATGTGTGTGTTGTCAATAGAGATAGCAAGAGAGTAAAAAAAAACCACTACAGATGAAGTTAAACGGAAGACACTGTAACAATCTGAATTTGCATTTAAATCACAACACACTGGATAGTTACACGATACACAAAAATTCTATTCTCAGTTAGTTTCGTAGCAGCAGCAGCCTGGCTATCGCATGACCAGCCCGTTCCCTCCCTGCTGCCACCACAATATCTCCCTCGCTTTTTCTCGCGCGCTCCCAGTCACAGTGATCTTTATTAAAACGCTAAATTTTCTCACTCGTTTACTGTTGGGGTTGTGACCGGCCGTCCACCGCACTCTGCTCTCCTACCTCCCTCTACACTGATTCAAAACAATGCAAGGTACACACACACTCTCACACACACTCTCCCCTATGCACCACACACTCTTGTTTCTTGACATTCACGGTTTTTCACGCTCTTCATTTGGCAAACACGATTGGAGTGAAGGATTCAATCACTTACATCACGTTTTAAATCCTACTCAATCGGGTTTTAAGTCAGTCGATTGATTGAATATAAAAGTGTTGCAATCTATTACTTCGTTGCACCTGTCTTAACTTATTCAAATGTTCTCTTGACGTCACAAAAAAAGGAAAGATACAAAACAATATCTTTAGGTCTGTTTCCTCAGATCCAATTGAATGTATGTATGTCACGCCTTGGCCTTTCAAACGACACCTTGTTTCATTTACGACGCTGGCTGTGGTGTTGTTCTTTCGTAACACTTTTTATTTTCCTCCACTCTACATGCTTTATAGATCCCCCACTTCTCTACGTCTCCAAGGCTGAGTTTCTCCAAGCTTTTAACCTGTGTCTCTATCTCTCTGTGTCCTCCTCTATCCTGGACGCGGTATACCCAAGCGTACACACACCCTCACCTACATACATGCAAGTCTTTTTCCAGCGCTGGTATTAATCCTGTCGGCAGGTTACTGTGTTTGTCGTTGATCCACTGGTTTAGCGGCGTGTATGGACAGTCGTGTGTGATTGGCTCCACCGATATACTAGCGAACTACCTTGTCGCTTGTGTTGTAGATGTTTTTTTGTTAACACACACGCTCTCTCTCTCTATCCCTCTCGCTCTCTCGCTCTCTCGCTCTCTCTCTCTCTCTCTCTCTCTCTCTCTCTCTCTCTCTCTCTCTCTCCTCTCTCTCTCTCTCTCTCTCTCTCTCTCTCTCTCTCTCTCTCTCTCTCTCTCTCTCTCTCTCTCTCTCTCTCTCGCTGCGGTGCAAAACAAGGCATGGTCCGGTACGGGAGTTTAATCTGCAAGTGTGAGATATTGGTATTGAACGAATGTCACCGGTTTGTATAGAGAGGATTCAACACACATGGTACTATTTATGACCACTTGAACGAAGCTTAGTGGAGAGAGTTTGCTATATATATTGTGTGTGTTCTATAGTTTAATTCATTCTTCAATTGTTTTAGCTATTATTATGTA
>JAPQNM010000025.1:8483757-8498757 GCA_029783475.1 Metacarcinus magister
ATTCAATGAAAATGAATAACACTATTTCTGCAACGCAACACTCAACACGTGAACGGAGCATTGTACGAGAGTCATTACACGTTCATGGAATAACCCTTAACACATGCAAGCGAGTCATCACACAGCCTTGACGTTGCATGTGCGTCGTATGCTGATGAGAAGATGTCATCAATGGTGCTGTTTATATTCGTGACACCTGGAGAGATAAGGCAGCGAGCGTGGTCTGCATTATCCTTCCATCTTCATTAGTCACTGAGACGCCATTTGAAGCCACCCTTGCTATATTTCTTGTTCGTTTTCCTTTGTCTCTTTTTTTTTTTTGGTTTTCATTATGAAGTGATCGTGATGCACACTTGTTTTTCTGGGGATTGAGTCCAGATGGTTATTACGTTTCCTCGTATCGTGCGCGTAAGAAAAACTTCCATTTAGTCATGATTTCCTGAAAGAAACTGGCGGTACTCAGGCAATTTCCTAGAGCGTGCAGAAAGTTGGTTAAAAATAAGAAACAAAGCAATAACCCGCCAGCAGCCGGCCGCTCATAACCTGCAAAACCGGACGCTCCTCAAGTTTGTAATTAGGTAATTCCATGGTTGAGTGGAAGGACAGAATTGCATGCTTTATGAGATGTAGTAATTATGATATGATAAATAATCTCTGACAGACACGCCCATCAAAGGCTTGATAGCCAATTAAGCTGCAAATGAACAACTTAATAACTATCATCATAAATCCTTCAAGACGGTAATAAATTTTCACAGGAAGCAGGACATTCTCCCCTGCGTCAGACGAGGGCATACAGTACCAGGAACCACCGCTAGGGGGACACCATACCAAACTTCTGCAGGAGGGCACACAACAACACCTTTCCACAGCCTCTCAGTGCCTTAGTTCCCATTTCAAACCACAGGGCGTAATAGGTGCCATTTATGCGTAATATACCCGGCAGGGAAGGGCGGCATGGAGGCAGGGAGGGAGGCGTGGGGTAAGACTGTGTTGTGGGCGGGCGGGCAGGGCGGGTTTGGGTGAGCCGTCGCGTGCTGTGAGTCAACCAATCTCTGCCTGAGTTTCTCATCTCGCTAGCCTCGACACTTATCTTCAACGTTGCCACAACATCCCAACACCAACCACAAAACAACTATAATCATGAATACCTTCTATTTTCAACCATGTAAACCTATTTTCACCTATCATCATCTATTTTCCTAGGTGTGGATTTCATGTAGGAAGTTTCGCGGGTAAATATTGTTGGTTGGACGCGGGAAAGCGGAGCGCGTGAAGGGTAAATCCTCGCCTTGGCAACACTTGGAGCGGCTGGGCGATACAAGCAATTATTGGAGTCCGAAAGGGGTAAGCAGGTGCTCTTTTTACTCCCACTTTCTCTAATGAAAAGATAAAAGAAATGAACAATGTGAAAGAAGGTGTGATATAACCAACCTACAGCCTCGTTGCGTGAGATTTTAATGATATTCTACCATCAGCGTTTTTGCATTAGTATCTGCACGCATACTGGATGTTTGTGTGTGTGTGTGTGTGTGTATGTGTGTGTGTGTGTGTGTGTGTGTGTGTGTGTGTGTGTGTGTGTGTGTGTGTGTGTGTGTGTGTGATCTCTAAACACACACACACACACACACACACACACACACACACACACACACACACACACACACACACACACACACACACACACACACACACTCAATCATCATCATCATCACCATCATTATTATCATCATCATCATCTTCATTACAATACATCAGGGCCGGATTAGCCTATACGTCAAGCACTGAGGGGCCCACAAAAAATAAATAAATAAATAAATATTGTTCTACCCTATGCAGTATTTTCCTTTCTGGGCTTAATTCTGTCTTCTCGTCGCGGGACTCGAAATGATTACATAGCATAAATTCATAATATTAGTGTTGTTACGTTTGCCGTCGCCGCCAACAGCCCGGACACTCACAGCAGTGTGGGTTCTGGTACTGAGCTGAATCCACAGGCCTAGTTTGCCTTTTTTCTAGAGGATCTACTGTAAGAAACTGTAAGAAAACCTGATTGACCCCGATACACGTTTCTGTGACGGAAATATTTGTTATTATTTGGGGCCCGGAAAATGTCAAACAAAATTTACGTCATAAGCATTTGACGCTGCTCTAAAGCACAATTATAAGTCCTTGAGTAAATATGCATAGAAACATTGTCAATATACTATAGCTTAAAAGAACGGGCGTTTTCTGTTCTTCCTTTATTACTCTATACTATTTTTACGTAAACCTCATACTTTTCGAGTTATCTAATAAAACGTGATTTAGAAAAAAAATGCCAAGGGGTGTATGTACCCACGACAATATTGGTCATCATTCTAAATTCAAGAAAACTGGCTCAATAGAGCTTGTTATTGTTTATTGAAGATGTACAACTTTGCGTGATTATTAGTCCTAGAGCAAATCTGCATAGAGACAAATCTGTAGAGTTTGACAAGCTCTGGGCTCATATCACAAAGGATCAGCTGCCTCACATAGTATAGGTTCCTGAATCTTAATACCCATCTCACAACAAATATAATTAATGAAAGTGTGTGATCCTCCAGGATAGAATACTGGGCTTAAAATGTATCTTATGGTCTTCCAATAGGCTTCAAAATGTACAAAAAAGTTCATAAATATCAAAATTTTCCAGACCCTCCCAGGTGCAAAGGCTCGCTTCGTTCGCCACCCACCCACCTAGTTACGCCCCTGGGAGGGTGGCCAAAACTGTGGGTAGAGTAGGGCCCACTGTAAGCTTAATCCGGCCCTGCAATACATCATTAATGAACCGGATCTCACATTTTCTATTGTTATCCATTACAGAGATACGTTTTCTGTGAGCTATTCCCGTGAGCAAGAAAGACCTACATTTTATTCACATTGAAATTTTAAGTTAAGAGGAAGATATATAATGTATCTTTCATAACATATTCACCTCATTCTTCTAATATTCATAGCTTCCAATTAACACATGATTACCGCTATGAATAATGGCCGTTTTTTAATGCATAGCTACCAAGTATAGCGATTTTTTTTCTCTTTTTCTGTAGATAGATAAAAATGTGCTAATCTACACTTACTTTCTGAACCTGGATTATTTTTTCTTCATTTTGTTCTAATTTTGTTCATGTTACGAAAAGATAAATACAATTATCATCTATCTCTCCTAAATCCTATTCTATCCATTTCATATCATTCAACAACCGTCTGTGCCATCCATTTACATCCTATTCATTAGTTTTGTTTTAGATTAGTTGATGGAGGAAGATTGATTTTATTTTAGTTTTCCTTCAAAATTACGTCTAGAAGGAATGTATGTGTGAAGGTGGACAAGAAAAGCATATGAGGTAGGACAGTGTACGAGTAAAATGAGAATAGGTGGAGGGCGGCGTCACTCTAGCACTTTTTAGATCAAATATTCTCGTCAACTTTTTGAAAATCGACAATTTCTTGAGCGCGCGCAGTCACACACACGCAGCCGTTCGTCTACACTGCTTCCGTCCTCTGTAGCCTAAACAAACATGGCTCCGACACCTGGTAAGCAGAAAGCTGAGTTTAGATGACCACGAGACGATGAGGATGTGGATCAGGTTGGACAAGAACCAGTAATACAAACTTTTTCTTGAAGACGTGTCCACCGAGGATTATTGTTTGCGTCCATGATGTGCAGGATGTGAAGAATGGCTTGAAATCTCTTCCGAATTTGTAAACAGTTTAGTGATGCGAGACACTGTTTGTTATTATGTAACCATAAATCAAATGTAACCTCATTCAATTTAATATTTCTTATCATTTAAAACATTTTATATTTCTATTTAGATACAAGTTAGCGATTTACTTCGAATAATTTCATATCATCCACTATGCATTCTGATTTCACTAAAAAGTTGGCGGCAAATTACCCTATGAAGACGACCATGGATCCGTCTGACTGATCCAGACTCAAAAGGACGACGAAACCAGAAAAACAACGTTGGAACTGTCAACATTGAGGTAAAAAGTACTACTGTGAGTATATGAAGTTACAACGTAAGTCATTCATGAGTAGAAAATGAGTTTGGTGGAGTAGAATGAGTAGGAAGTTAGAAAGAATAATTTATGAGTAGAAATGAGAGATTGTGGAGAGTAGAGTGAGTAGGAAGTTAGAAAGAAAGTAATTTATGAGTAAAAAATGAGTTTGGTGGAGTAGAATGTGTAAGAAGTTAGAAAGGAAGTCTGTATGGGAAAGAAGGCAAGCAATGGATAATGATAAGGTGATGAAAGCAGTTTAGGTGAAGTGAAAAAATATATGGTGGAAAGGTTGTGAAAAAAAGAAGAGCAGCAGTGACAGGATAAAATAATACAAGAGAATATCAATAAGAAAATGATGAAATCCTACGAAGCGATTCACAGCAATAAGATTACAAAATGAAGAAGATGGATCCCTTATCTTTCATACTTTTCATCTATTTTCTACAGTACTTCCAAGACAAAAACCTATAAAGAACTTCACAAAAAAAATATATTATCATTATAACTGCTTATTATAAGATAGAGCTTAACCTTTCTTATATATACAAAATAAACATTTATACACAAAGTCCTTACATGCGCCAAAGCTCTTCATAGGTCAAAAGAAGAAGAGGAAGAACAATGGCTTCCAGATCGCCTTCTCCTCGAATATCTCATGTATTTTAGCACTTCACAGCGTCATAATTAGAGAACGTTTATTTTTACACCAAAGACATCCAGAGCGGGACACGTATGAACAGTAAGTAATGTGTGGTTGTATTTATTAATCTTGTATTTGGTCCAGCTGGTTGGCGACCGTTTCTTGCACAATTTTTTATTTTTATTATTTTTATTTTTTTTTTATTAATATATATCGCTATACACAAGGTTGAGATGTTGCTAAGAAGTGTTATTTTAAGTTTAAATATATTATGTTGTTCCTCAGCCGATAAGAGATAAAGGTCGTGTAATGGAGGCTGAGAGAACACATAATATTAACAGCCCAGAGCATCTTTGAAGTTAGGTGACTGAGTTGAAGTATTAAATCCAGATCTTCATTTAATTTTTATTGTAGTGTGAATTTAAATCTTGAAGGGAATCCAAGGTGTTCTGTAGAGGTGAGTGTTCATTCTTTTCATTGTTGTTCTTATTCTCTTTGTCAAATACGCTCATTCTTTATATTTGAATGTGTTAGGAGACAGACATGCCTTGAAAAAATATGAAATCCATGAATAATTGATTACATCCATCTCATGCCCAAGATATACATAAGTATGATAGTCTTAATCTGCACATGTTTGAAATGTGTGAATATAGAATAACGTGTACCTCAGATTCAACAAAATATCTTATAATACATGAAGAATTTTGAATAACGAGCACCGCAAATTTAAGCTCTATTGATGATATAGTTTATTAACTTTAAATTAGCTCTTTCAATTATGCAAAATTTGAATCATATGTGCTTACTTGGAACACATCCTTCACCTAAAACACGAACCAATAACACAATATAACAACTAGAATAAACTTACACTTCTGCACGTTGCTCTTCATGCCTGGCTGCCTCCATACATTTTCTGTAAAGACATTTAATTTTGCAGTCTAATGATAAGCAAAACATAAAAGATCTTAACTGTCTATGGCTAGTTATTTTTGGTAAGCTATATTTGGTCTGTTTCCAGCAAAGCAAAAGTGTAATCTTATCATCGTTATCCATCACTACATTCACAAGTGTTCATCATGTAAAAATAGTGTAAAATAAACTCTTCTCCTCCCTGAATCAACACTTTATCTTCCAGGCTTCAAGGATGGACCACCAAATGGATCAAACAAAAATTCACTTCAACCCAGACTTCATATCAAGAGGCGTGACACTGCCAAGCCAAAAAGTCCACGTTAATCCAGCGTTCCTTCAGAAATCTCAGGGAGTCCATCAGACACACAAATATGCCACTCCTGCTGCACCTTCTGCTACTACCACAGGTCATGAGCAGAGCTGGCATAGACCCATACCTGCCTCACAGATAAATGCCAGTCTCCTCCACGCACAGGATGGAAACACAGCTACAAATATATATTCCTACAGTTCAAAGAGTGTACATGACGTTACAGTACCAAGTAGTCATTCAAAGAGCCACAGTAGTCTATATAAAAAGAGTAATCTTTATAATCCGTATGATAAGAGTTTTTCTAGATATAACACTTTACCTCAGACACAAAACATTGCTACTAAGAACTCAGCTGTCATGAAACATCCTTCCACGTACTCTTGGAAGGCTACAAATACTAATGATCGGGCTTCACATCAAGGCAATTCATCCACATTAGTAAGAGGCCAGAATAATGCAAACCTGATTAAGGATTACTCATTTGCCACACAACGTAATGTCTACCCAAATCCGGCCTCAAATTACTCATCAGTGAATAAGTCGTTCGTCCGTAACAAAGTGGTCAAGAGAACAGTTCCCAATCCACCTAAAGAAAACAAACTAACTGCTTCACATTCTAGTCTTTACTCACTCTCGCATGACAAGAAAGACATTCGGTGTGTCAGAAATTTGGTTCAAGTTACAGGGAACACTAGTCCTTATGTGCATGTCAGTAAAACTCACACTAAAACATCATCATCTAAGATTGCACCTCAAAAGAATTATGTGAAAGTTACTAAAAACACGAGTCCAAGTTTCCATATCCAGGAAATTCAAACACCGGCAGAGTCTTCTAACGTATTAACACAAGATTCAGGCGTCACGTTGAAAAAGGTTGATCTCCTTAAAACACCAAATATAGAATTAAGCACTACTAATAATCCATCACAAGCTCAGGTCTCGGGTTCACTCACATCCAACCTTGTCCAATTAAATCCAAGCCAAAAGTGGGTGAGCAAGAATAAGGTGGTGAATTTATCTTCCAAAAAGCAAATTCAGGAAAAAGTAGATGCCAAAAACACCAGTACAAAAGTTGTATTAAAAACTCCTAAGCAGAAAGGCAACTATAAGATCATAACCAAAACCAAGCTAGTGCGGACTCCGTCTAGTAGTGGGACAAAGCCAACCACTTACATATCTCCAAGAGTGACAACCATTTCAAGGCTTCAGAAGGTATCACCAGCAAACAGAATACATCAGAGTCCTACAAAATGCAACAAGAAAAAGTACTCTGTTCTGTCTCGCACAAAACTTGTAAGAAGGCAAAGTTTGTCTGGTAAAACTGGAACACCAGGAAAACCTAAATACTCAGTCATCACCAAAAACAAGCTGATCAGGAGGAGGTCCAACAGTGGCACTGGAGCCTCTAAATCACCAAGCAAAGCAACTGAATCCAAGATAAACACCAATAAACCAGAACCTGAAAGACAGAAGAAATTCCATGTTCTCTCCAAGACTAAGATAGTAAGGAGGAGGTCCAGCTCAGGTGTTTATAAAGCAGCATTAACCCAAGGCTTAGTGGCTCCATCTACCAACCACTCTAAGAAACGTGCAATCATAAAGCGACATAAGTTGGTGCGAAACGTTTCCTCGTCTCCACTCAAACACGAGACTTCAAAGTTCACAAGATCTTTCCCCAGGAATGTGAACACTGCCTTCAAGGTCGTTAATACCACTCCTAAACTCTCTGCCAAACAAAGGATTGCCAAAGGAATTGTTTCCAAGTATAAGATCAACCGACTCAAACTGGAATCTTATGATGTCTATAAAAAATACCAAAAACCCTTCGATCGTTACAAAGTTAATCGTTTCAAGCTACAATCTGCTCATGCCTCAAAGAGATACAGGAAATTCAATGACTATTCTTCCAGAGTACGGCAGAAAGGAAAATTCAAGTTTCAAAGCAAGAAAACGTAAGTTCATTAGAATCTTTAAACTTTGCTTAATGTTTTAGAAAATTAGGCTTGTAACAATTATACAAAATGCTTCATATTTCTATTTAACTTTAAGTATCATGTTAATGATAACCCTATGATGCATGTTAAGGTATAGCCAATCAACAATCACCTAACACTTGTTTGGCAAAATGCAACATTACTTATAATTCCAGGCACGCCTCCAAGCACTCGGATAGGTTCATCAACATTGGTGGAATACTGTACAAGTCTACTAAAACATCACTCAAGAAGCAGCTGCCCAAGGTTAATGAGACAAGTGTCAAGAAACCAGGTAAGCTTTTCATGTCAACCACAGTACTTGGATGACACACCTGCCTTTACCACCCTTATGTGCTTATCTAATTTGTGAACCAATAGTCCCTTAATTCATTCTATTTTATAGTCTGTGATGTCTCATTTCCTCCAGGAACATCCCCAAGGGGATGGTTACGGCAGAAGAGTTCCCGTCTCACTCTAATTCATTCAATTACTTTTTTTTTAAATACTGCTTTGAGGAATGGCACAATCTCATTTTGTATTTTTTCCCAGATTCAACTTGCACTGTGTTCTTACGAGGAGAAAAGTTCCACCTCACTGCTGGAGGAAGAACATTACAACGCGTCAAGGATTCCACACCAGCCAAGAGCAGCCTGCCGAGGGTGCACCTGGGTGGCCTCACTTACTCCCGCACCAGGACAGGCCTGTATGAGCTCACCAAGACACACCAGGCTCGTGCAGTACTCAGGTACAGGATGATACTATGTGTGGCACTTTGTGTACCACTCTGGCAACACCTTACATATGTGTGACACTTTGAATGCCTTGGTTAATGTCACCTAATACTACCATGTTCCCCCCACAGCTCAGCCCGGCAGCGCAGTATGGTGACACTCATTCACAAGAGGAAGAAGGCATCATTCCAGAAGAGAAATGAATACTGTATCTTCTTCAATCGCTTTGGCCGCTGCTCAAAGAAGAACAGGGGAGAATGTGCTTACATTCATGACCCAAGTAAAGTTGCCATTTGTACAAGGTATGTCACCTGCAACACAGCAATATATTAATATATGATTCATCAACAGAATCTCATAACTGTAGATGATTGTACTTGCCATGGCTATATTGTTTTTTTTTCTTTAATATATTATGACTTAAACTTTAGAAAATGAGAATGTGACTTACAAAAAATGTCTATTCCTGTATATATTATTGGATGAACGTCATTCAACATTCCTTTGACCACAGGTTCCTGAGAGGTCGGTGCCCCGTGAACAACTGTCCGTTCTCACACACGGTTGACCCGGACAAGATGCCCGTGTGCTCCCACTTCCTACAAGCTGCCTGTGCCCGCGAGGACTGTCCTTACCGCCACGTCAAGGTCAACCCATCAGCCCCTGTGTGTCTTGACTTTGTGAGGGGACATTGTAAAGCAGGGGAAGAGGTTGGTATCAATTTATCTAACTTTTAAACACAAAAACCTATCTTTAAAAATTAGATAATGAAAAACTAGAAAAAAATTGACATCAGAATTCATTGAGACATCTATATTTTCCTATTGACTTATGTGTTTATTTTTCAGTGTGACAAGCAGCACATTCTGGTTTGTGAGGAGTTCAAGACAGAAGGAAAGTGTCCCCGAGGCACATCCTGTCCCCTGTCCCACCACAAGGGACGTAAGAGGCACAAGAGAGTGTCATTCTCCAAAGATTCCAACAGAAGGTTCAGCATCTCCATCTACAGGAAGAGGAGGAGGAGTGAAAGCCTGGAGATATTGGGAGGACCAGTCATCAAGAAAAGAGTTGAGAAGAAGAAGCAACAAGTTAAACCTAGTTCTTCCCATCAAAGATATTTTCATGTCATGCCTGCTGAAGAAAAGGAGAATAAGGATGATAAAAATATTCCTGAAAATAACGAGCTTAATGAAAACACAAAACCACAAATACTTCACGAGGACAGTTCACAAAATACCAAGACACAATCTGCTTCAGACAGCCGGGATAATAAAGAAGCTGAAGGTCCAGGCGATGGGGTACAAAAAGACACTAATTGTACCACTAGTAAATCAGGCTTAGAACAAACTAGGTCTCGGGTCATGAAGAAAATTGACCTCATCAAAAAATCTTACACAGGCTTTAGTACTGAAGATCCCGCTGATAATGTAGAGAATTCAGACACAAATAGTAACGTGGGAGGCTGTACAAGTGAAGCCAATACCATTAAAGAAGATATTGATGACACTGACAATCATATAACAATCAGTGAAGCTTCAGCACAAAGTTGTAATGACACTGACAATCCAGACAGTGATGCTAACAGAGTACAAAGGCCTCCACTTCCAAAGAGACTGCCATCTTACATCCCTCTTGACTCTTTGTAGGAGAACTGTAGGACTTGTGATGTAACTGTGATACAATATTTGCCTTCAAGGTAACAAATACGATTAGTACTCTTTTTTATGTAAGTACATTATACATATTTCTATATGAAAGTTTTGATGACAGATTTTGATGTTTTCTTCTATATTTTGCTGTACATGTTTGATATTGAATAGTTAAAGATTATGTAGTCACTTTTTAGAGAAATATATGATTGGTAAAAACTGTATTCTGCACTAGGAGCAATTCATGTGTATATTAAGTATGTTGTGTTTTGCTACATAACCAACATACCAAGTATACCATGAAGCATCCTTGCCATGGAAAGTATGGGAGGAGTCATTATATTCAAACTATAATGTACTTTATCCATACAGTACACATGCTCAACAAAACTTATATTGTGTTGTAAAGGCTGTAGCTTATTGATTTGTATGTTTGGTGTTTTGTAGTGGGTGGTTCGTGTTGAAAGTATAGTGGTGGCCTTGTGGTCTAATTAACAGCATAGGCCTCACTAGTGCAAGGAAACTTCATGATAAGATGGAAGGAAAACCATCAACATCTACTTAAACAAATCGTCCGGCACACAACACGGGCCTCACCACTGTACCTACACATCAAAACAAAAAATATTCATATAGTTTCAATCACGAAATTTGTTCACTCTAGCTGTCAGCAACACTTTACTTGTGTACTTGCAGTCTTTCTGGCGTGATTATGCCGGAAATGACCCGAGCTGCAGTAACCCTTCTTATTAAGTCACGGAAATCAGAAAATAAAATCAATCACTAATCGTACCTTTCTTGTGCCCATTTTCATTATCAAGCAGTGAAAATATTGGTGGTAAATGTCTTGCTTTCAATTGTTACATCGTTATCATAATTGTCAATCTACACTGGCAGTAACCTTATTGAAATACAACAGATGCCATGATGAAGCCTAAAGACAACGTAACTAGTGCTGTGAACAAAGATATCATTGCACACTCATTATTAAGGGAATAAACCCACCAACATTTTATACATACAGGAAATGAGGATTTTGATAGTGACAACTTTCATAAATGTTATATTTGTAATAGATTTGTATTTTAGGAGTTGTGATGTTTTGAGTTTGGTTTTACAGTAATGGAAGATTAGTGATGATTCTGATACTATATATTTTTGTGAAGACTTCCTGAATGTTGTATTGGCAGGGAGGTGTGAAGCAAGGAAGATGTTGTCTGGAAATGTGATACTTTGTTTATTTTGTGATTTCATTGATACAGGAATGTGTTAGTAGATCTGCAAGAAATAGGTTTGATAAGAGTACTTTTTAATAAAGGTGTATTTATGCAATATATTTATTTGATTTGTGTTATGCCTTCAAACTAACGACAAAAACAGATTTTTCTTGCTACCGTGAGATGAGTTGTTGGTTCAGTACAATGGTGTTATGAAGGTTACAAAAGTTATTACCAATTTGAACATCAAAGATATATCATCTTTATCCAATCTTATAAGTGAACATGAAATGACTACCACCTATGTGTAGAATGCCCTTCAGGATATAAATTCACTGATGTTTTTGTTCCACTACACATCCTACTGATAGATATAGACTCAAGATTACTGAAGTGTGAGAACCCAACACTAAAACAATACAAGGTAAGATAAAGGGAGTTTCAGCCAAGATGGAAGATTCTGTAAAGGCCAGCAAGGAGTTAGTGTAAGTTGGTATAGCTTGCTGTAATCATGTATTGAAAATGATGACATGTATATACTATATCTATATACCTGCTTATCTGTTGCATAAGTTTAACACCGCACCCATTGAAGGAAATGATATGTTAATGCTGAACAATCAACACCAACACAGCTACACTTCAAGGAAATTGATATTTATCTATCAATCTATAGTTTCTGACGCCTCGTTCCCTTCGGAAACGTTCCCCAAAGGGGATGTTCACAGCAAAAACAATGTTAGTAAATTTATCTATATATATACCTGACTTATATCTCCATTAAAAGGGGGTAGCTAAGACAAGGTATTTAGAGTTCATAGGGATATAAGTCTACCCTATCCTTGTATGTCCCTGTCTTTGTAGGAGAGAATACAGAGGAGGAGCTTCTCAGACCTCTCATTCTGTCCAAGCACTGTACCAGAGCCACCCGGCCCTCACTCCCTCCGAGAACATTTCCCAAAGGGTTAGCCGCGGCAAAAGTGCCAACATCTCCCCTATCCAAACACTCCCTTGCTTGTTGAACTCCTACACTCTATCTCTCTCAGCACCCTTCCACCTTCCAATTTGCCTTTTTGTGAACAAATTGAGCAAAGTAATAAACTAGAAGTTGCCATAAACTTTTTATGGTTGCCTAAGTAGAACACAATAAATAATCATTACTTAGGTGATGCATGAGTGCTAACTCCTCCCAAGTATGGAGGTGCCTTGAGAGACACACAATAATGTGCAACTCTTGCAGCCAAAAGCCAAGCTTTCTTTCACCAAGCTACCCAGGCCTGGAGCTGCTTAAGTGTCTTGAAGTGAATAATCAACATAAAATACATGTAACTTATTATTTAAATTTGGGCTTCCTAAAGGTATAATTTCATAAGGCCACAAAGTAATTACTATTTGTGACAATAGAACATTTATTTTAAGTTAAACCAAGCCTCATAAATTACACAAAAAGGCAGGATATATCCTGCTGTAGTTCTTGTCAGGTGCAAAATATATCTATTTCGTGTATTTTAAGGCCTGTCCTTCAGTCCTGTGACATTGGATTACTTTCAATATTGCACAATATTTCATTGATAACAAAATATGTGCAACAGTCTCTCTGAAAAAATACACCAGAGAACACACACACACACACACACACACACACACACACACACACACACACACACACACACACACACACACATTCTTTACTCAAATTTTTTAAACCTATAATCATAAACCTTGACTTAGAAAGGGTGCAAAAGTCCACAAAATTGTCATGAATAAATGTAGTCATTTTATTTATACCTTATAATCTAGACTGTGCTGTATTCTAAATGGCAGACTTGGCCTTTGTTTGAACTGGGAGGTACAGTTTAAACTCTGCCGGTAATTCTTCCTCCGAGTAGAGACGGTCGGCAAAGTAAACTCTCCGGATACGACAGTTGGCATGGATCTGAACCCTCAAGGTCTCAACGTAATTGGTTCCGTAAGCTCTCCTCACAAAGTCTGCCAAGTTGAACACAATCTGGTTCCATCCTTCGTCCAGACGCATGGGCATGGTGCAGATGAAAGGCTTCACCCTCGTTGTGGACTGGTAGTTACTCGCACGGAAACGGCGTCGAACGTTTTTATCATCCAAAACCTGAAACATTAAGAGTGTCAATCTATCTATTTATATCTGAAGCCTATTCATAATAATTCATAATAACTTCATAATAACTCATCATAGTTATAATATTCCCATTATAGACAAATACAAGACTACATTAAAGACATTACTGTGATGAATTGAACCATTACCTGAACTTCAAAGGTGAAATATTTGTTGAGGTTTTTGACAATCATGACAAGGTACGGCAGTTTTATACCGAGAGTCTTCTTGGGGTCAGCGGGACATGTGATGTACGTGGTGCTGTAAGGTTAGGTTAGGTTAGGTTAGGTTAGGTTAGGTATAGTTAGGTTAAGTTAGGTGTGGAATCAATTTTATATTCCTTAATAGCAAAATATTGAATACAAGCAAACAATTATCACTCATATATATAAAATCACGATATTATTACACGATGGAATTCCAAGTTTCTGAACGAGGAAAAAAAACACATCATACGAACCTCACATTTACTCCAACTATTTCCAACACAAGTGACTGGATATCATTATCTGTAATCCTTTTGATGTGTCCATTACGAACCTGAAACAAGGTATAAATAGAGATTACAATTAATTACTTTTATCATCATCATCATCATCATTATCATCATCATGTGCTATAAATTGAACACCTAATACTGGTAACCTAAAGACAAATATTATACAACTTTATTGCAATTGTTTCATGAGTTTCAGATTATGAGAGAGAGAGAGAGAGAGAGAGAGAGAGAGAGAGAGAGAGAGAGAGAGAGAGAGAGAGAGAGAGAGAGAGAGAGAGAGAGAGAGAGAGAGATAAGAATACTAACACCTATGATCTCAACTATCCACAAACTTGTCACATGTCTAACAAAAAACAATTAACATTCACTTTTACCTGTCTACCTTCCTATCTATTAACTAACAACAGGTAAGGGGTTCTAACTCACCTTTTTGTCCCATATTTGTAAAGGTTTGCTTCCTATGCTGTAGAGGATGGATAAAAACCCGCTCTGGAAGGTATTCTTGAACATGGTAAACGAAGCCTCGTTGTTGTTGTTTGTTGACACTCGTCGCTATGGCGTCAAAAAGGTAACTACACATAAATAATACACTTTTTGACCGACTCCGAGCACGAAATACTGTTATAATGTAAATAAACAGTGTACGATATTTATAATATACGAAATAGCAAGAGAAGAACTTTATAATATTCAAGGAATTTTATTGTTATGTGCCGTTGCGAAGATGAAAATAATACATCTTTAGACCCATTGCGAGGATGAAATACTATTATAATGTAAATAAATTATTTATAAAATTCAAAACGCATGAAATAGTAAAAGAAGAACTTTATAATATCGAAAAAAATTATATTATCAAGTGCCGTTGTGAAGATGAAATCTTCCCGC
>JAPQNM010000025.1:8503757-8518757 GCA_029783475.1 Metacarcinus magister
CCTGCAGCACCAAACTGGAAAGCAGAATCTGATCCTCTCTGTGGACATCAACGCTTGAGAAACATACGCACATAGCAAGCCAATTCCTCCATGCATGAACTGGTGACAAACATACACACAAACACACATACACACACGACAAGTCTACTCATATTGCGACGTTGCTAAGTGGCTGAAAGTCCTTGAGAATGTAGAATACTAACTGCACGTAAGCTATAAACGAACACACTAGACAAAATGTTAATCGTTCACACTTTAAACAAATACAAATACTGACATACAATCTATTCTATATTACAAGAAAGTTAATATACTCTAAGTAATACTCTCACACGTCTCTTTCTCGTCTCCTCTCACTTATTAGCTTTACAATGATGCTGAGAGGAGTGTGTGATAGACTTCAGGGACAAGCTTGGTGACAGGGAGACAAGAGTGCGTAGAATATCACCTTTGGCACCAGTGTTAGGGCAGTGGGTCGTGGGACAGGACTATTATTATTATGTGTGCCGCATAAGGTGTCGGAAGTCCTTATTGAAGACGGCCCAAAAATATACTCATTGCCTATTTACCTTGTTTTTCTACCTTCATTACCGCAGAGAGAGAGAGAGAGAGAGAGAGAGAGAGAGAGAGAGAGAGAGAGAGAGAGAGAGAGAGAGAGAGAGAGAGATTCACCAATAAATTCGAACTGCCAAGGTGTCAAGATAGCCCCAGACCACACCCCAACGCTTAGTCCATTATCCAAGGCGGGCCATTTCGAGGGAACAGCAGAGAAGACGAGAGTAAAAAGGAAATCCACAATAGAAACTTCCGTTCACGTGATGTATTTAAAGTTAGCGGGAGTCTGTCACATGCTCCTGACGTCATAGCTAAGAAGACACGGAATTGGCTGAGAGGAAAGCACGCCCCTTCACATATATGGAGCGAGACAGTACCTTCTATGACAGTACGTAATTACACGACCCCGTACTGACATGACACCTTGCTGGAAGATTAGTTCAAAGCATGGAAGCTGTGTGTGTGATGTGAGATTGATAGGATGGTGTAGAGATGAGGAGGGATGTGAGGAGGTGGTGTTAGATGGCAACTGTAGGACCGGCATACGTTTAGCTTCCACATCGCAGCCTCAGTTAGTTTCACGTGGGCCGTAGCGGGACGAGGGTGGCCATGTGTAATGATCTCCTCTGACGAGAAGTTCTTCACCCAACCACTTTCATAATTGTTATCACTAGCTATCAATGGGGAAAAAGTATAAGAAGAAAGTACAATGGAGACAGCTATCTTTAAGTAAGTACCGAGCCCCAAGATCGTTTATTCCTGTAGGGTTCTGCTGTAGTTTAGCAAAGGTTATACAAGGTGCAAGGCGATCGATAGTGGTGGCTCCGATGACGCAATCCCCCAGCAGCAGGGAGACTGTCAGCCCTCTTCACCCGCGGCAGGAGTGAGGTGCCCTGGCCTCCCCTGTCACATTACCATCACCAACTAAATCAACCTTTCATGACCTCTTTCGCTCCTCGACCCGTTAACCAAACACGAGGAGGAAAGAGAGAGAGAGAGTGACGACCGTAGACTTCAAATCGACATTAGAAATCTTACGTTCCCAGTGGTGTCTGTCACTTGTTTCCTGCGAATTCCTTGCAGTTACCTTCACCTGATGCATGACAGTTGGTTGTTTATGCACTTAGCGTTAGTATGTATCAGCGTTGTACCCATGCATGGCTCCTGGACGCTGTGCTTGCCTATGGAACTGAATTTGTGCCATGCCTTCGATACGGACTGTGTGATTGGACTCGAAGTGGAGTGTTTTGATTTCAAGTGTGTGTGTGTGTGTGTGTGTGTGTGTGTGTGTGTGTGTGTGTGTGTGTGTGTGTGTGTCTGTGCAATGTTCCAGTGCTTCCATTCCATTATGACATTACTTAAGGAAATTGCTTTTCACTTAAGAGCCATATTAGGGAAATTAGACCTGACAGTGTCGTGTGTGTGTGTGTGTGTGTGTGTGTGTGTGTGTGTGTGTGTGTGTTTGTTAGCCATGATCATGAACCTGTAACTCCTACACGCGACATATTAATTCAGTCAATAACTTGTTTGAAAATAATAATGATAATAATAATAAAATAATGAATTAGTGTTTAAATTTGTTTGACACATCGCAGCTTATACTTACAGAAGAAATTATGTAAGTCTTAGTTATATATTCCTCATTATTTCTTTAATTAGTTAGGACAGTGGTGGAAAAGAAGAATTAGTGACTTTGATTAATTATTAGATATATCGTAAAATTTATGTACAGTCAAAAATGTTAAGTTATATGTTTTATTTCTATTTTCATCTTTCTTATTTAGTTAAGGTTTAAAACGAGTGGACAAGTTTCCTTACACACATTGCCTTATAGTTTTGGCATAAGTGAGTGGGTGTGTGTGTACGCTGGCCAAGCATGTGAGTGAGTGTGTGTGTGTGTGTGTGTGTGTGTGTGTGTGTACAGGGAACTAGGTCAATGGTATTACTTTTAAACATTATTTGTGATTAATATTATTTATTATTATTATTATTATTATTATTATTATTATTATTATTATCGCTTATATTTTTAATTTTGATCATGAAGTTATTGTTTTTTTCTTCTTTCCTAACAATGAATCATACATATCGTTTTCTTTGCCCCAATATATTTTTTTTTCTATATTTCCCGTTTTCTTTATAGGCCTATACGAATTGTATTGACTCTCTCTCTCTCTCTCTCTCTCTCTCTCTCTCTCTCTCTCTCTCTCTCTCTCTCTCTCTCTCTCTCTCTCTCTCTCTCTCTCTCGGGTAGTATTAACGGTCGTGTCTGCAGTATTACCAACTCACCTCCATAAATACCCTTCCTGTCATGATGTGGCAACAATGCTGGCACCTTCTCTGTGTCCTTTTAAATAAAGTTTATGAGCTATTAGTTTTCAGTCTCCCTCCCTCCCTCCCTCCCTCCCTCCCTCCCTTCCTTTCTTTCCCCTCCTCTCCTCTTCTCTCCCTCACTTCCCCCTTTTTTTTTTTTTTCTCTTTTTGTTCACTTTCCCCACACACACACACACACACACACACACACACACACACACACACACACACACACACACATTTCATCTATCTTTACATACCTCCACACAACATTATCTTGCATCACTTTCCAACAACAACAACAACAACAACAACAACGACAAAAATAACATAAGCACTCTGTTTTGATTCTTATCTGCTCCTCTCCTGTTCATCTTCTATCGCAATCCTTCCTGTACGCTGATAAGGAGATATGCTAGTACTTGAAGGGCCTCCCAGCTCTGCCTTGCCCTTGGTGACGAGAAGAGATAAGGAACGCACTTCTCTACCTTACTTGTGATATCTGAACCTCTATAGTGAATGAATTTATGTATGATTATGTGTCTTGCTAGATGAAGATAAGCTAGAAATGGACTTGTTATCTATCTTATTATTATTATTCTCTCTCTCTCTCTCTCTCTCTCTCTCTCTCTCTCTCTCTCTCTCTCTCTCTCTCTCTCTCTCTCTCTCTCTCTCTCTAATGTCCTACGCCTTTTCATATTTTTTTTTCTTATTCTTTATTTATACTAACGAACAAAGCAAAGAGGAGGAGGAAAAGGGGTAACTAGACTAATTCAATTTTTATTTATTTATTCTCTTTCTTTCTTTTTTTACGTTATAATATCAGTGTTTACTTTACTTTTGCCTTCCCTTCCCACGCGTGTGAATAACAAAAGGTTGGTGTTGTTATTATACTAAGGATAGAACAAAAAAAATACTTGTTGTCATAAACCTTTTCTCTTTCATTGGTATAGAGAGTACGAAAGAAAAATATAAACGATATTTTTAACGAGTTGTATGACGGTAATGGCTGCAGCGGGGCCGAAATGTGCGCTGTACGAAGTGTCCACAAAAACGATATTGGATTGCGTACGAATTTGTTTACTGAGGAAGCGTAAAGAGGGTCCGTAAACTAAGGAGGTGTTTTGTAGGAGGAGCGAGCGAGAGGGAGTGAGGTAGTGAGATGAGGGAGATAAAAGTCTTTCTCTCTCTCTCTCTCTCTCTCTCTCTCTCTCTCTCTCTCTCTCTCTCTCTCTCTCTCTCTCTCTCTGGAGCGTTTGGCACTAAGATAACATCAGTATCTACCTTTGATCTATCTCTCATGTGTTCCCAGTTCTCTCTAGTTCCCTTTCATCTCGTGTGTGTATGTGTGAGGACTTTTCACCCAATTATCAGCTTTGAACACTATAGAAAAACGGAGAAAAACAACACAACATTGTCACCACCACTACCACACAAGACTACAACAACAACAACAACAACAACACTACTACTACTACTACTACTACTACTACTACTACTACTACTACTTACTACTACTACGAAGTTATTTGCATGTGTAGTGGTCTTGTCATCAACCAGAAGAGCTTTTAAATATTTTGGTGGGAATGTTATGGGCGAAGATGATATATTTAGTGGTCAAGTGTGTCCCTAAGAGTGATGTCAGGTATTTGATCGAGTGCATATGTGAGGTGACGTGTGGTGTGTGTGTGTGTGTGTGTGTGTGTGTGTATGTGTATGTGTGTGTGCAGTGACGTAGGAACCTTAAAGATCTTTAGAGCGACCAGGTTCTCACAGTTCACCTTTAATAGCTGAACACACACACACACACACACACACACACACACACACACACACACACACACACACACACACACACACACTGTAAGAGCATTAAAACATTCCCTCATAATCATTATTCCCCCAACCGAAGCTCATCTCTAGAAGGAATGACCGTGCTCTTGTATCTCATAATCTTATCTCACCTTCCTCTTATCTACCTAAAAGAGGACGAATAACACTAAGGCCTCCTAGTGGTCAAAAGAACAGTGAGGTAGGGCAGGTAAAGGAATGCACAGGTGAACTTAACGGAAAAGGAAAAATATAAGGCCTTGAAACCTCGTAGGGACACCAATGCCTTAGGGAAAAAGACATCTCTAAAACCATCTTTCTTAACTTCAGGATACTTTTGACTCGGAATATTGAGGACGCGAGCGAAACTTCTTTTGGTCTTCACTTCCATCTAACTTCCTTGAACTTCCACTGAAAGATACGCCGAGGGAAACAAAAAGGGAAAGAATATGGAAATGCATGCACACAATGAATATATCGACTTGCAACTTTTATTCTGACTTTATATCTTAAGTTTAGGTTCATAAATCATACGGTTAAAAGTTGTACAATGAGAACGTTCTTTAGACACGCACTCTCTCTCTCTCTCTCTCTCTCTCTCTCTCTCTCTCTCTCTCTCTCTCTCTCTCTCTCTCTCTCTCTCTCTCTCTCGGTCAGTTAGATAGGAAAATACAGCTGATTGACTACATAGGAAGGAAATAGGAAGACAGGTAAAGGCAGGTGCACTTAGAGGCATTACAAGTGAAAAGGGTGTGAGGCATCTTGAGGTAGGTACAGGTTCCTTATGAGACCAAAGAGGGTCGTCAAGGATGAAGTGAGAAGAGGAGAGTAAGGAGAGAGAGGTCGATGGTGGTAGGTACACAAGTAAATATAGCCTCAGTTATCCTGGTCTGGTGTGGGCGGTAGGCGGTGGGCGGCCTTTTGTGGTGTGTGGGCGTGATGAGGGATGGTTGTGGTGCATACAGACACAAAAGACGGTGGTGAGAAAATAGTGAATAAGAGGAAAAGTTAAGTTTAGGTAATGTTGGGTAGTGTTGAGTTGGCTTGGTGGTTAGAGGGTTGACAAGGATTGAATTGGTGAGATGAAATGAGGTTGGGACTACGTGGAGACTGTGTGCTATTGTGAGAGTAGTAGTAGTAGTAGTAGTAGTAGTAGTAGTAGTAGTAGTAGTAGTAGTAGTAGGAGGAGGAGGAGGAGGAGGAGGAGGAGGAGGAGGAGGAAGAAGAAGAAGAAGAAGAAGAAGAAGAAGAAGAAGAAGAAGAAGAGGAGGAGGAGGAGAGCAAGTTCTGAAAATATATCACATAATAGATTGAAACGTCAGTGTTACTTGAAGTTGGTCGGTCTCTACTAGGTTAAACCACACACACACATGCACACACACACACACACACACACACACACACACACACACACACACACACACACACACACACACACACACACACACACATACACACACACATACACACAACTTCGTCACATTCCTGAAGTATAAAAAAAAAAAGACACAGCTACAAGATCAGTGAATTTAAGTGTAATAAGATTAAAAAGATAGATTACATAAAAACTAAAGGAGATAGGAGAGAAAGAGAAGGAGGAGGAGGAGGAGACCGTCAGACTATAATCGATTACTTAAAACAGTAAACTCAAGGACTGCTACTATTAAGGTCTCTCAAAGCTGTCCCTTCATACCCTTAGTACCATGTCTTGAAGCTAATAAAGTGTATCCTGTACTCTCTCTCTCTCTCTCTCTCTCTCTCTCTCTCTCTCTCTCTCTCTCTCTCTCTCTCTCTCTCTCTCTCTCTCTCTCTCTGTCTCATCAACACGCTCCTAATGCACCGCCACCTTCAGTATGGTGGAGTCGAGCAAGGCGACGCGTGACATGCCTTGAGGCTACCTTAAGTGATCCCAAAAGGTGACGCAAGAATGTAAGCAAGACGTCCAACGATAGCGTAAAGTAGACAGGGTTAACGAAAACTTGACGTGTGTTTGGTGCTCATGTGATATTTGGTTTTAACGATGATTTTGTGTTATTTTTATAGCTATTTATGGTAGTTTTAAGGATTTTTAGGGCTCTATAGGTGTGGTTAATGTTATTTGGTTTTGAAATTTGCTTTTTTTTTTCTTCAACCTAACGAGTTTTAAGTATATTTTTTGGTGTTTTAAGAATGAGATAGTGTTTTTAAAGACAAGATGAGGATTTATAAGGATTAATTTCAGTAATATTTTAGATATACATAAATTTATACATGAGCCCACGTAGTCACCCTATCGTATGGTTTGATGTTTGGTTAATATACATTATATCAAAATGCTAATAGTGTCGCTGATAATGAAGAATAATAACATTAGGAATATGAGATCGGGTATTACTCTCATTATTAGTCTGTCAATTCACTAGATTACTCCTGAAATATTATACCTTGATTAGATGAAAAGGTAGAGTTTGTATTGGTTATATATTGTTCATTCCTTCTATCTTTCATTCCTTCATTCATTCCTTCATTCATTCATTCATTCAGTTATTTATTCATGTATTCATTCGATTTACATATGTATGTTTTATTTACTTGTATATATGTTTGCTTGATTCTTTTCTATCCTTTCCTTCTTTCTTTCTTTTTTATTTTTATACACCAAACGATTTTGAGAGAGAGAGAGAGAGAGAGAGAGAGAGAGAGAGAGAGAGAGAGAGAGAGAGAGAGAGAGAGAGAGAGAGAGAATGAAATTGAGATTGAGAGAGAGTCAGAACCACTCACTTTCCTTCCCTCCAACCCTCCAATTCTCTCCTGTCCTTCCCAGCCTCCCTTTCCCCTTCCTCTCCACCCTCCGTTCCCCTGTCCCTCTTACCCTCCCTCCTACCCTGCACTCCTCTCCCCTTCCCCTGCATCCCTTCCCCTGCTCCTCCCCCCTGCAGCCTCCCAACCCCTTTTACCAGATCGACAAGCTGCCCACGAGTACAGAACGTGTTGAAATATCCCTCGAGCGTTGCCTCTTGTGGTACATACGCGTTTGTACTGCATGATTGAAAAAAATTGATACGTGAGGGGTTGTATTGCATTATTTAGTTGGATGTGTTCTCCTTTCTCTCTCTCTCTCTCTCTCTCTCTCTCTCTCTCTCTCTCTCTCTCTCTCTCTCTCTCTCTCTCTCTCTCTCTCTCTCTCTCTCTCTCTCTCTCTCTCTTTTGCATGAGTGAAGATGCAATAAGAGAAGGAGGAGGAGGAGGAGGAAGAGAGATAACGCAACATGAACTAATGGAGAAGATAGACAAGGACACAGAGAGAGAGAGAGAGAGAGAGAGAGAGAGAGAGAGAGAGAGAGAGAGAGAGAGAGAGAGAGAGAGAGAGAGAGAGTTGCAAATTACTTTCTTTTAATGGTGCAAGTTACAACCAAGAGTAATTTCCAGGCTCTGTGGGTGTCGCTGTACCTGAAAAAAAAAAAAAAATGATCTCCCAGAAAAAAATGTGAAAAAAACTACTTTGTCTTTATAAAAAAAATTTGAGTTACCTAATAAATAATAAAAAGTTGAAATTATTTAGTTTAGTTTATCCAAGAAGATCGACGTTTCACCCTTCACGTTTTCCCCAATTGGTGATCCGTTGAGAGGACTTGTTAACGTTTTTCGAAGCTTTGAACGTCTCCTCGAAGGATCGAATTACCTGTTTGAAGCACCACGTTCACCTAGTTAGAAAGAGAGAGAGAGAGAGAGAGAGAGAGAGAGAGAGAGAGAGAGAGAGAGAGAGAGAGAGAGAGAGAGAGAGAGAGACTGAAGAAGCTGGATTGGCTCTTCACAAAACTGTAAAATATATATATAGGATGATTTGAAAAGATTAATTAAAACTCTCTCTCTCTCTCTCTCTCTCTCTCTCTCTCTCTCTCTCTCTCTCTCTCTCTCTCTCTCTCTCTCTCTCTCAATGGCCATGACGTCTTTGCAAGCATTAGACTACCATTACAATGCATCTGAACGTCTCAATCGCCCGTGCAATACATACTCTCCCTTGTAACATTACTACCCTCTATTGAAACAGTATTCCCTTGTGACAAATGTACCTTCTCCATAATCTCCCTCTTCTGTTTAGGAAATACCTACTTCAATGTTATAATCTGGAAAATGCAGTTCTTTCCCTTTTTTCCTCCTCTCTCTCTCTCTCTCTCTCTCTCTCTCTCTCTCTCTCTCTCTCTCTCTCTCTCTCTCTCTCTCTCTCTCTCTCTCTCTCTCTCTCTCTCTCTCTCTCTCTTTCGTTTGATAAGGCATCGCGGCGCCAATCGATTTCCACTCCCGATGAAAATAACTTTTAACTCTGGCTTGAATATACCTTTGTAACAGAGCAGAAAAAAATATAGATCCTAACCCACAGAGGAATTAAGGTTTGAAACTCATATTCCAAACCCACTGCATTTCATTTCCAGTGCTAAGCTGAACGTCTTATAGGGAATCCAATCTCTTTATAGGTAAATCTTCGTATCTTTATGCAACTTAATGGATTGAGGTTAAGTCTGGGTAGGTGGATGCAGGGAGGCTTAACGAGGAGGTGAAGTTAGTGTTATCAGTGCTGAGATAAGGGAAGGAAGGCTGCTAAAGGGTCCTGAAGGCTTGTTATCAGTCATGCTTAGTAGTTATATTCCTCTGATCACGTCTCATTAGCTAGTCATTAAAGGCTTATGTTATTAGTGATTTATAATGAGCTTATTAAGGAATGAATAAATGATATAGTGATAGAAATGAAGGAAATGGGTTAAGATGTGTAGTTTAATACGTGTGTGTGTGTGTGTGTGTGTGTGTGTGTGTGTGTGTGTGTGTGTGTGTGTGTGTGTGTGTGTGTGTGTGTGGAAGGTATTGAAAAGAGACTAAACAGTGGAAGAAGAGAGAGTAGGGATGAGGGGAGGGAAGGGGGGGAAAGAGGGGAAGGGGAGGGAAGGGGGAAAAGAGGGGAAGAGGAGGGGAGGAGTATTGGGAGACTGCCAGTAGCACGTGGTGTGGAGAGAGTGCCAATACCCCTCCCTTTCCTCCCCTCCTTTCCTTCCCCTTTCCTCCCCTTCCCTCCCACTACTCTAGCCCCTCTTCCTCCTTTCCTCCTCCTCCTCCTCCTCTTCTGTCTCTAAATTAAATCCTATTATTTATCATTTTAAATCCTTTTCCTCTTCTATATGAATTAATCTCTCTCTCTCTCTCTCTCTCTCTCTCTCTCTCTCTCTCTCTCTCTCTCTCTCTCTCTCTCTCTCTCTCTCTCTCTCTCTCTCTCTCTCTCTCTCTCTCAGGAAGACACTGTTTATTTATTCCTTATAAGCTAGGTTAAAGAGAGAGAGAGAGAGAGAGAGAGAGAGAGAGAGAGAGAGAGAGAGAGAGAGAGAGAGAGAGAGAGAGAGAGAGAGAGAGAATAGATGTTTAGAATCAGTTGCGTGAGTCTCATCTAAGACACATGACCATATCTGATGTTACTATAGTTCTCTCTCTCTCTCTCTCTCTCTCTCTCTCTCTCTCTCTCTCTCTCTCTCTCTCTCTCTCTCTCTCTCTCTCTCTCTCTCTCTCTCCCTCTCTCCTTAACACGTCGATATAGCCAGCCACTCATGTATAGATTGAACTATACACGCATACCACTCACTCCCTCACTCACTCCCTCACTCACTCCCACTCACTCCCATCCCAGCAGTCAATTCTCCTTACACCCTGACACTCTATCAAACTATTCAACCCTATATAACAGTGCAATTTGACCTCGTAGTAATAATCTTGTAGGCTATCTCCACCATGCACTCAATCACGTCCTTTCTGGCACTGTGGACATGGCACTTTCTACTACTCTCAACTATGATGGACTCTCTCTCTCTCTCTCTCTCTCTCTCTCTCTCTCTCTCTCTCTCTCTCTCTCTCTCTCTCTCTCTCTCTCTCTGGCACGTGTCTTCTCAGCTGAGTTAGCACTACGCAAATAGCATTATCTTACTCGTCTGTCTTATACTTACTCATACAAGCTGCAAATTTTCCTCCTGACCTGCAAATCGAGATGTACCCTTAGGTCAGTGTTGTTTTTGGTGTGTGGTGAAGCTGGGTTGTGTTAGGGTGGCTACGTTTTTTTTGTTTTGTTTTTTACGTTTATTGAATGCTATGTATGGTTAGGTTAGGTTAGGTTTGGTTAGGTTTGGTTTGGTTAGGTTTGGTTTGGTTTGGTTAGGTTAGGTTAGGTTAGGTTTGGTTTGGTTTGGTTAGGTTTGGTTAGGTTTGGTTTGGTTAGGTTAGGTTTGGTTAAGTTAGGTTTGGTTTGGTTTGGTTTAGTGAGGGTTGTGTTATAGTGGTTACGAATTTAGTGATTTTGCTTATTGAATGTTAGGTTTGGTTAGGTTAGTTTTGGTTAGGTTAGGTTAGGTTAAGTTAGGTTAGGTTAGGTTAGGTTAAGTTATATCAGGATTGTGTTATAGTGGCTACGAATGTTTGCTTCTCTATTGAAAGTTATTGATGTTGAAGATGTGTATTTGTACTTGTTTTTCTGTTTCTCATAAGGTTGGTTTAGTTAGGTATTGGCTATATTATTAGTTATTTTACGTATTAGTTATGATAGCAGAGGAGTAGGAAGAGGAAGAGGTGAAGGAAGAGGAGGATAAGGAGGAGGAGGAGGTGAAACAAGGCCTTAGGGAGGTTGAGAAGCCAAGATAAACAGGTCGAAACGAAGATAGTGAAGAGAAATGTGACAAAAAAGGAGTACTATAGTTATCCATAGAGGAAGAGGAGGAGGAGGAGGAGGAGGATGGGGGGGGGGAGAAGAAGGAGGAGGAGGAGAGAGTCATGACATTAAGGAGGAAAAACAACAAAAACATTGATAGAGGAGAGAGAGAGAGAGAGAGAGAGAGAGAGAGAGAGAGAGAGAGAGAGAGAGAGAGAGAGAGAGAGAGAGAGAGAGAGAGAGAGAGAGAAGCGACTGAGGCAAGCGACTGAGGCAAGCGACTGAGGCAAAGCTATTAGTTACGCACGTGTGTGTTTGTACCCTTGTGTGTGTGTGTGTGTGTGTGTGTGTGTGTGTGTGTGTGTGTGTGTGTGTGTGTGTGTGAAAGGTGATATATGATTGCTGTGTTTTGCTCAAGCCAAGTTAAGCTGCATATGTGCGTCAATCACAGAGAGAGAGAGAGAGAGAGAGAGAGAGAGAGAGAGAGAGAGAGAGAGAGAGAGAGAGAGAGAGAGAGAGAGAGAAAGAGAGAGAGAGAGAGAGGTATATATAAATGTGTATATGTGTGTGTAAACAAAACGACTGAACACACACCCACACATTTATCTCCCAACTCTATTTTTCTTCCCGTTGTAAAGAGAAGAAGAGAGAGAGAGGAGAGAGAGAGAGAAAGAGAGAGAGAGAGAGAGAGAGAGAGAGAGAGAGAGCTCCTCGAACACTAATTCTTCTCACCCAACTCGCAGAAAATAGACTACAAGGAAAAAAATAAATTCAGCGCAAATCTAAATTCAAAACACCAATTATCAGAGACGTTTGGCAAAGTGGACAGACAATTTGGGGAGATGCCACCTGGACCACCGCCACCCCACCCCCTCCTACACTGGTCCACGTCTACGCCCACGCCCACACACCCACACCTACACCCACACCCTTACCACCCCCAAACATAACCTCAACCTTCAAAGCTAGTATCCCACCCACTTATTTTCATTCCCTTTACACCCCTAACCACCCCACACGTTGCTCCCTGAATCACCCTTTACCCTTTTTTCTTCACCCTTTTCTCACTAAATATTTAAAAAGGGTGAATTGGCCCATCTTGCCTAATAACTTAAGGGTGACATTTCATCGTGTTCAGGTGAGTATGTTTACCTGAAGTAGGTTTCCTTAGTAACAACTGGCTAGCACCTGCTCACCTGTCTTCCTCCCTCAGGTGACAGGTGGTTTCTTATTTTCGTCTTCCTCCTCCTCCTCCTCCTCCTACTTCTTTCCTTCCTTCATTCTCTCTCCTTTCCATCCTCTTTTCACTTAAATTTCTCCTCCCCCATTTCTTTCTGGTTTTTATTATCTTCTTTTATTGTTTGTTCTTTATTTTATCATCCATCGTCTTATTCTAGTTTTGTCTGCTTTCTTCTATCCTCCTCCTCCTCCTCCTCCTCCTCCTCCTCCTCCTCCTCCTCCTCCTCCTCTTCTTCTTCTTCCTCCTCCTCCTCCTCCTTCCTTGTAAATCCTCTATTGGCTCTTTGTAAACATTTTTTGCACTCGAAGCATGAGTCACAAGTTTGAATTTATATGAGGAAAGAGGAGGAGGAGGAAGAGGAGGAGGAGGAGGAGGAGGAGGAGGAGGAGGAGGAGGAGAGGAGGAGGAGGAGGAGGCGGAGGCGGCAAGAACAGTAACTAGACAAACGAGAAGGAAGGAAAAAAGAGAGAAAAAATAAATTCAAATACTAACAACACCAAAAAGCAAGTTATTTAAAAATGAAAAAAAGGATAAAACACTCTAAAAAATATATATAAAAAAAAAAGTGAGAGAAAGAAGACGAAAATTTAGCTAATGAAAAGCCTACTAAGAATGGAGGAATAATTGCAAGAAGGAAGGAAGGGAGAGAATATCACCTGGGGAGCAGAAAGAGTCTCAGGGAGGGAGGCAGGTGCAGATGAAGTCAATATGAGGCAGGACAACTTGTAATGAGATGGAGGCAGGCAAGGAGGCAGGCAGGGAGGGAGGCAGGCAAGGAGGCAGGCAAGGAAGCAAGCAGGCAGGCAGGCAGGCAGGCAAGGAGGGAGGAGACAGCTGGGAACGTAGAGGAGGGAAGAGAAAGGACGAGAGAGAAAAAGGAGGAGAAACATGTAGGTTGAGGAAAGGAAAAGGCAACATATGTGTAAGTGGAGGAAAGGAGGGAAGATAAATTGGAGGTAAAGAGAGGAAGGGAGGGAAGAGAGAGAGAGGTAGGTAGGGAGGGAGGTAGTCTCAGAAACTATCTAACCTTTTATTTTTATCAACTGAATGTGGTAGCAACAACGTGAATGATTTTATCTCCTCCTCCTCCTCCTCTTCCTCCTCCTCCTCCTCCTCCTCCTCCTCCTCCTCCTCCTCCTCCTCCTCCTCCTCCTCCTCCTCCTCCTCCTCTTCTATTCCTTCTTCACCTTATTATCTCCTTCAACAGCCCAGATACTCTTGTCGAGAGAAAAAATGTCCTCTCTCTCTCTCTCTCTCTCTCTCTCTCTCTCTCTCTCTCTCTCTCTCTCTCTCTCTCTCTCTCTCTCTCTCTCTCTCTCCCCCTTTCTCTTTCTCTCCAACGTAATTGCTTGACCTTAATAACTCAATCCTCACTGCCTTGGATCAGAGGAATGAACGCGTTTGAACTTTATCCTTTACTAAACTCTTTTCCTCTCCTTCTCTCCCTCTCCTTCTCTTCCTTTTTCTTCTCTCCTTTTTCTTCTCTCCCTCTCCTTCTCTTCCTCTCCTTTACATGACCCGTTAATAAGACATCCAAGCACTGAGTTTCGTTTAGTTTGGGTTGAATGACGAAAGAAAACTGGAGGCAGGAAGGAAGAGAGGGAGACACTGAAACACAACACTGATCTAAGTCTTGCGTCTCTGAAGATTATTTACAGTCGTTTGATGTTGCATAAATGTGTTTTTGATGAGTTCTTGAGGTGTTGTTGTGTTGCTTGTGTTGTTACTGCTTGGCTTGGCTTAGCTTGCCTTTCCTTTTCCGGTCAGGTGCTGGAGTTTTTTCTATTATTGTCTCTCTCTCTCTCTCTCTCTCTCTCTCTCTCTCTCTCTCTCTCTCTCTCTCTCTCTCTCTCTCTCTCTCTCTCTCTCTCTCTCTCTCTCTCTCTCTTTCATCCTTGTTGCTGTTTCTAATTGATTTTGTGCATCAGGATAAGGTTTGTACCATTACCACCACCACCACCACCACCACCACCACTACTACTACTACTACTACTACTACTACTACTACTACTACTACTACTATAAAAAAAATACTACTACTACTCGTAAATCTTAAGAATAATATCATTTCATTTCACTCTTGTGTAGCATCATGTAACGTAACGAGAACACTCCTGAAACTATTTTATTTACGCATCAATCTTATCTTTTTGAAGGTCACGCATAATCATGGTTCTTATTGTTTGTCTATTTGGTGTAAAAAAATATATATAATAATAATAATTTGGACGTTGGTTTAGAGTTTAGTTAAAAGATTAAAGAACGTGTTTTTTTATTTTATTTTTTTTTTTATCTCTTTACATCTCTCTCTCGGGTGGGTGTTGAAAGGTTGGAGAAATCATGTTTTTTTTTTAATTTATTTTATTTTATTTTTTTTTTATTTTATTTATTTTCTTAGATTATT
>JAPQNM010000025.1:8523757-8533757 GCA_029783475.1 Metacarcinus magister
CACACACACACACACACACACACACACACACACACACACACACACACACACACACACACATGGAAACACAAACTAAACAAAGAAATAACAACACAACACCACAATGACACACACCAACATCACCACTTGCAACCTCATCACCAATAATAATAATAATAATAATAACTATAATAACAAGGATATAAAAAAAAAAAATCACAACACAACACGAATACAGAAACCATCGACCATAAATATTACAAACAAACATAACTTTAATGACACAAATCTCATGTATAATTCCACGGCAGGTATTGATTTTGTGCAAGAGACGGGGTGAGGGGAGACGGGGTGAGGGGAGACAGAGTGAGGAGAGAGACAGGGGGAGAGAGGCGGAAAATCTACACCTAGTTACCAATGGCTTCTATAAACGATCAATTAACTGACATGAATAAAGGTAAAAGGTTGAAGGTGTGACTTAATTATCGCTTCGTGCCTCGCCTCACCTGTGTTTATTTATAGAAACTCGACGCACCACGAAACAATTGGGAAAAAAGTCACACAAAGTAGGATTGATTTTGGCATTTTAAGAATTACTCCAAGACATGCAAGGTATTCCCAGCTGAGAGAGAGAGAGAGAGAGAGAGAGAGAGAGAGAGAGAGAGAGAGAGAGAGAGAGAGAGAGAGAGAGAGAGAGAGAGAGACTCAGGTTGCCAACTAATTTATACTCTTGACTCAGGGTCGAGAGGGAAGCGAGAGGAGAGAGAGTAAAGAAACAAATACAGGAGGAGGAGGAAGAAGAAGAGAAAAAGAGAAGGAAGAGAAGTGTAGCAAAGAGAATCAAGAGAAAAAAAAAGGGGAGAGAAAGTATAGATTAAATTAAATGACCAATGAAAAGGAAGAAGAGACAATAAAATAAATAAATGAGAGAGAGGAAGGAAAAAATTAAAGATTGTTTTTATAAGTAAACAATTCTTCCTTTGTTTATGACGTTCCAAATATGACTTTCCCTCCCCCACCCCCACCCACCCCCACACGTCAAGGTTAAAGGAAGTGGAGAGAAGGAAAAACGAAGAGAGATAGAGAGAGAAAGGAGGAGAAGGAAGGAAATATGAAGAATTTATACAAAGTCCATTTTAACAATACATACCTCTCTCTCTCTCTCTCTCTCTCTCTCTCTCTCTCTCTCTCTCTCTCTCTCTCTCTCTCTCTCTCTCTCTCTCTCTCTCTCATTCGCTAAGCTCGTTAAAATCCACTTAAAAGCAATGATACGTGTGCAAACCAAATTGAAAGACGAAGAAAAATGAATAGATGACAAGAATCCAAACAGTGAAGACAAGAGAAGCAAACAAACAAATTAAAACGAAAGACAGTTCAAGAATACTAAATAAATGTAAAACCAAACCAGATTAATTAAAAAAAAATAATAATAAAAGGTTTCAGGCTGCGAATACTAATAAGAAAAGGAAGAAGAAAAAAAACATGAGTGGAGTAAAATTTAAATGATGACCTTTTAAAAAAAATATATGTAATAGAAATATATGCAAAATAAGTTCATTAGAATATCAAATAAGGCAAAAGCAAACCTAGGAAATAGTTTGTGCTGAGTTGGGAAGGTGTGTGGGAAAAGACTGTCTCCCTTTGACCTTGAGAGAGAGAGAGAGAGAGAGAGAGAGAGAGAGAGAGAGAGGAGAGAGAGAGAGAGAGAGAGAGAGAGAGAGAATACGAATGAGAACTAGAACATAAAAAATACAATTAAAGAAACAGGAGGAAGGATAGAACACACACACACACACACACACACACACACACACACACACACACACACACACACACACACACACACACACACACACAACAACAACAACAACAACAAACATACGTAAGTTCCAAGCCTCAGGGTAGTTTGGAAAGGAGGAGGAAGAGGATGAAGAGGTTGAGAAGACGGAGGAGGAGGAGGAGGAGGAGGAGGAGGAGGAGGAGGAGGAGGAGGAGGAGGAGGAGGAAGGACGAGAGGGAAAGGGTGGGAAGGAAGGCGCGGTGTGATCCTGTCTTCCCATTGGTGCAAGTCAACTGACCAATAGAATAAGAGAATGACAGAGGTGTGGCATAAGCATGATTGAGCAAAAGTCATGACGGTGGTGGTGGTGGTGGTTCATGGAATTTGAAGGACGAGGAGGAGGAGGAGGATAAGGAGGAGGAGGATGAGGAGGAGAAGGAAGTGCGTGTTTGTAAGGAAGGGGGGTGAAGAGTATTATGTCCGAGAAATGAGGGGGAAGAGGTGGGGGAAACGAGCACTTATTTCTAGCGAAGGGAGAAGGGAAAACGAGACTGTTGGGAGAAGAATGGAAATATTGAGAATTGAATAAATGTTTTGGGAAGGGAAAGAGGGAGAGTGAGTTGCCATGTGGAAAGGAGGCAAAAGAGAAGAGGAGGAGGAGGAGGAGGAGGAGGTGGGGTGAGAAGTAAGAGATGGAGGGATGCTATCAGGGAGGCACGGAAGGGGAAATAGAATGGGGAATAAAATGATTGATTGTCCACTCAATTTCCTGGCGCCACAAGAATGAGGTCAGACGTGTTGTATGGAAACCTAAGGTACAAAATTATAATACTAAAAAATACATACAAAAGTAAGGTATAAATACAATTATGGTTTAAGATAAATAATATACCTTAACTATATAACTTAATGATATAGTGAGAAGAAGCAAGGAAGAGGAATAGAGGAAAAGAAGGAAGAGTAGAAAGGAAAGTAAGGTGTAGGAGGAAGAATGAAAAGTGGGTGGGGGTGAGTGTTGGTGTTGTCATGGTGGAAGATAAGGGTCAGGTGAGGGTGGAGGGTGGAGGGTGAGGGTGGGTGAAGGGTGGTGATGATAATGTCAATATGCATGACACGAATTTGTATGAATATAACAATAATTTCCATGACTCTTTCCTTATCGAGTCTCGTGTTGTGTTCCCGCCTTGACAACCTTGGCTCTGACTGAATAAACCAACGCAAGGCAGTGAAAGACATGTTGGAACGCACATGAAAGTAAATAATGATAAAAATACTGGATGTTTAAATAAATACTTAAATGCACTTGAGTGTTGTATTTAATAATAAAGAATATGGGATTTTAGAAAAATATATATTTAAGTGTTTGAACTTAAGATATATAATGATAAGAAAAACAGGAACTTTTTAAAAAAAAACGTAATTAAATGTTTGAACATACACTTAAAATAAATCATAATAAAATGTAGAGAATCATTTAAAAAATAGACAAACTTAAGTGCCGCATTAAGGAATACAAAAGTTAAAATACTTTTTCAACACACACGAACGTCAATAATTATAAGAAATGCAGCATCTTTTTAATGATATACGTATATATATATATATATATATATATATATATATATATATATATATATATATATATATATATATATATATATATATATATATATCATCGTATGCATGTAATCAGATCATTATTATATACGTGAAAAAACGAAAATATAAACGTTTCTGACTAAAATTAATCATATGTTGATCGTACTTAAACACCTCAATTATATACCATTAAAATGATACACCAACGTGAAATTATCATAAGTATTCTACACTTGTTATCACTATTATTATTATTATTATTATTATTATTATTATTATTATTGTTATTCACTAGTTGATTATCACAAATAACAATATATAAAAGTTATGATAATTAACGTAACTAGCAACTTTATATATATATATTTTTTTTTATTGTTAGCACTATTCAAAACAATAAAGAGTAAGTTTTAAACACTAGATTTATGATGTTCCTTATATGATGTTTTATTTTTTACTCTTTTTTTCAGGTAAGTGGAATGAAACTGTTACTTCAGACATGACTTATGATGGGGTAAGTGTGTGTGTGTGTGTGTGTGTGTGTGTGTGTGTAGTCAGGCAGCTACAGTACGCACATGAGAGATTGAAAGAGAGATAAAGAAAGAAAGAAAGAGAAAGATAAAGAAGGAAAGAAAGAGATAAAGAGAGAGAGAGAGAGAGAGAGAGAGAGAGAGAGAGAGAGAGAGAGAGAGAGAGAGAGAGAGAGAGAGAGAGAGAGAGAGTGTGTGTGTGTGTGTGTGTGTGTGTTTCTCTTTCTCCAATCATTTGTCTCTTACTGAACCCTAGTTAATTTTACATGTAGTTTGTTTATTCTCTCTCTCTCTCTCTCTCTCTCTCTCTCTCTCTCTCTCTCTCTCTCTCTCTCTCTCTCTCTCTCTCTCTCTCTCTCTCTCTCTCTTTAGCATCTACATCCTCTATCTTTATTTTTCACTCTTTTGTTGCCTCTGTACATAATGACGGAGCAAATTAAAGAGAAGAGTAGGAAAGGAAGGAAGAGGAGGAGGAGGAGGAGGAGAAGAAGAGGATGAAAATGAGGAGGAGGAAGAAGATCATAAGCCAATACTAAGAATAGCGTAATATGACTCAAGGCGGTGAGGGTAGAAGTACAGTGGGAGGAGGAGGAGGAAGAGGAGGAGGAGGAGGAGGAGGAGGAAGAGTGGTGGTGGTGAAGCTATATTTATGACAAGGAATCTGTTCTGTGAGAGGCGGGCGAGAGAGAGAGAGAGAGAGAGAGAGAGAGAGAGAGAGAGAGAGAGAGAGAGAGAGAGAGAGAGAGAGAGAGAGAGAGAGAGAGAGAGAGAGAGAGAGAGAGAGAAACTGGAAACGACCTTTAACCATGAAAACTGACCCGTGTGACAACTTTTACGAGCCAGAAATCACTTGGTAATATATTTTTTTTTCTGAACGGCAAGAATGAGACCAAATCTTTGAAGGAAGGAGTAAAATTGTAAAATAAATAATAAAAAAAAAAAAGTGGTTCTGTCCTAACTTGCTCCCACCCTCCCCTCACACACACACACACACACACACACACACACACACACACACACACACACACACACACACACACACACACACACACGCACTAACCCAGTTCAACTCAGACATCAATGAAAGGAAGAAGAAAAGTGAGAGAGAGAGAGAGTGAGAAGAGAGAGAGAGAGAGAGAGGAGGAGCAGAGAAGAGGGCAAAAAAAAATAATAGCACTCTAAAAGTCCACCTGGTCTACTTTCAAAAGCATGACCTTATAAGCATTAACCTGCTGACCTTTCTGGTGGAAGCTAACCAATCACAGAAGTCTAAGCAACTTTGGACTCACCTCCCTGTCACCTTAACTCCTCCTCCCCCTCTTCCTCCTCTCCTCCTCCTCCTCCTCCTCCTCCTCTCCTCCTCCTCCTAGTTGTAATTCTTCTCTCTTTGATCTTATACATACCTTAGGTGACATTGCTCTTGATAAAATCTTAGAACACACAACCAAGATATTTTTGGACTGCGTTAGCTAATTTCACGCCACAACAAAAACACAAACGAGACACGAATATTTAAAGATAAGATAAGATAAGGAGGTTGTAACTATTTCCTCGTCTTTGTATATCTGTTTGTTTTGATGTAGAAATGTGTTTTGAGTGGAGAGGAATGATGGGTAATGAATACTCTTTCTCTCTCTACTCTCTCTACTCTCTCTCTCTCTCTCTCTCTCTCTCTCTCTCTCTCTCTCTCTCTCTCTCTCTCTCTCTCTCTCTCTCTCTCTCTCTCAGCCACGTGTGTTATGGGCTGTATTAATAAGCTGGCGTGCCTCCCCACCACGACCGAGACAGGAGGGAGGAAGGTACCAAGTGACAGGAATTAATGGGTTCTATCTGTAACTCTAAGACACTTGAGACTCACTTGGCTCAAACTACACCACACACCACCACACACACACCACCACACACACACACACACACACACACACACACACACACACACACACACACACACACACACACACACACACACATACACACACAAGTGGTCGAGTGTCTCAGGGATGCGTTGGGCTGAGACGAGTTTAGTTTCCTTCTTGAATTTCCCTTCCGGGCAAAGTTTGGGGTCTGGTGGCCATAGGGAAGCCAAGGAATTCCCACGTGGTCCGTAATGGGAAAAAGGAAATGCTTGGGAGGGATGAAAAGGGGACGGGAGGCTAGGCTGACGCTCTATAACGCATTTCACATTTATTTTAGTTACCCTGAGCGTGTGTACCTGAGTTTATCTTGAACTTAAACTAACCTCCTTACACGTGCTGCCAGTGGACCTAAAGAAAATATTGAGTTCTTTCGTATATACTTGAGTCTCTGGCGTTTGTTTTTAATCCTAATATAGATGTACCCAAGCCTGTATATTGTGACAGTCCATTTCTATTAACCTAAATGTGAAATTGACCTGAAGCTACGTAAGAAAACCGTTAAAAAAATAGGTAAATGTCACTCTTGAAAAGTACGAAATAATGAGACTTTCAATTCAACCTCAGTGGTAACTTTCCAACAGGTTAATGAGTGATTACCTGAACCATACACCTGTTAATTATTACCAAGGTGTGTGTGTGTGTGTGTGTGTGTTTGTACCTGAGTGTATTAGTCACACCTGAGCTTACCGGGAAAGAAGAGAGATAGAGTTAATACTTTTATAAGGGGATCGAACACTCTTAAACGTGTATCAGAGTTTCTCCGTTTTTGTTCACGAAGAATGTAGCTGAGACCTGACTGGGGACGGACACACACACTCTCTCTCTCTCTCTCTCTCTCTCTCTCTCTCTCTCTCTCTCTCTCTCTCTCTCTCTCTCTCTCTCTCTCTCTCTCTCTCTCTCTCTCTCTCTCTCTCCGAAAATTAAAAAAAAAGGGTTATCACAATAGGTTCATGTAATGTTGTTGTTGTTATTGTACTTTGTGGTATTTATTGTTTACCTCCGTGCTTGTGTGGTTTGCAAAATGTATTGTTTCACGCTCGTCTTTTGTTTAGGTTCACGCGCACACACACACACACACACACACACACACACACACACACACACACACACACACACACACACACACACACACACACACACACACTGATAGGGATTATATTGCGCAGTGTGATGCTCTTTTGTTCATTCAGTATATATGTTTTGAGCCATGTGTTGAAAGGTGATGCTCGCGCTCTCTCTCTCTCTCTCTCTCTCTCTCTCTCTCTCTCTCTCTCTCTCTCTCTCTCTCTCTCTCTCTCTCTCTCTCTCTCTCTCTCTCTCTCTCATCACTTCACTGTATAATATCATCGCTTTTTTTCACCTGTCAACTCATGTCTACCTGCACATTACCTGTCCAATCAAGATGCGTCAGGTGCACGGTTGTAATTTGAAGGTAAACTCTCGCATTCTCCACTCTAAGCGTCCCACTACAGGTGAGTTAGTAAACTATTAATTAATTACTAATAGACAGGTGTGAGGATGAAGAGGTAATTACAGGTGATTTAGATATATTATAATTTTTATTTTTATTTATTTATTTTTTTCGTCTGGTTTTTGTTTATTTTCTTTTACTTATTTTTATTGGTGTTTTTTTTCTCGATTTTTGTTCTCTATTCTTTCCACTTTTTTTGGTGACTTAAATTCGGTTTAATCATAACTCCTTGTCTTTTTTTTCTATCTTTCTTTTCTCCTTTCATTTTATTCCTTTTTCTTATTATTTCATGACCATTAACTCTCTCTCTCTCTCTCTCTCTCTCTCTCTCTCTCTCTCTCTCTCTCTCTCTCTCTCTCTCTCTCTCTCTCTCTCTCTCTCTCTCTCTCTCTCTCTCTCTCTCTCTACCACTCTCGCTTATTGCAACATGGCTTCTACAATGCTTAATGTTTGAGGGAGCTTCCTATTAACTTTGCATGAATGTCTCCATCTGCAAAGAGAGAGAGAGAGAGAGAGAGAGAGAGAGAGAGAGAGAGAGAGAGAGAGAGAGAGAGAGAGAGAGAGAGAAAGAGAGAATTTTTGTACTTAGAACCCCTCATTTCTACACACACACACACACACATACAAACAAAACAAAGAAAACCAACGCAAAGGTAATTTCTATTTATATGCGAAAAAAAACTCCAGTGAAAAAAATTACATCCCTGGAAACCAATTGAATTAAGTCCCTTTGATATTATGGAAACACAACCAATGTTCATCCAAACGTTAGATAAAATAAACAGACACACACACACACACACACACACACACACACACACACACACACACACACACACCACACACACACACACACACACCTAACCCTTCACACACAAACACACACCTAAACTTTTCACTCCAACTAAAAGCAAGTCTCAAGGTGTCAACATAAGACGTTCTCACTCACACCCGGAAACTCATCTTAAAATAACTTCATCTCTGGAGGGGTACAGGAGGTCGCCAGACGTTCCCTACCTTACCTTGCCATACCTTCCGTGCTAATTAAAGGTAACCCATAGGTGTGGCATAGCAAGTTTAAACCACAAAGCACGTAATCAATGTTAAGTGAAAAAGGGGAGACAAATTCTTTAAGTTACTCGTGAATTTTAGAAAAGGGAAGGTATTTGTTGACATTCTTGGTAGTGTCTTGACATGTACCCCTGAGAGAGTGGCGGGTCTTGGGGGGCGTTAACCCACCTGCTGAAATGTGAGGGAAAGTGGCAAGGAGTGTTGTAGTAGTAGTAGTAGTAGTTGTTGTAGTTGGTGTGGTAGTAAAGTACTCCTGTGGGTTTTTGTTGTGAGTAGTAAATTAGGAGTTAATTATGTTTGGGTGAAGCTGTGTGTGGTGTGTGTGTGTGATATCTCTCTCTCTCTCTCTCTCTCTCTCTCTCTCTCTCTCTCTCTCTCTCTCTCTCTCTCTCTCTCTCTCTCTCTCTCTCTCTCTCTCTCCCTCCCTCAAAACTTAACGCACTCAAACTTTCCCAAGGCCAAAGTAAGGCAAATGCGTGTTCCTTTTCTTTACGTAACCTGTAAGTAGACGAAGCAAATCACAGCCTTCCTTCCTTCCACGGATCTCATTACAACGTCTGAGCGAAAAGCAATTGGAAAGTGAATGATGCCTAATGAAAACACACATACACACACAAACAAAAACCACTCACACACACATGCAGACACACACACACACACAACGTAGAAGGAAAACAGACACGCATATGGCTTTCATTTATATTTTTTCTCCACATACAAGTTGAGAAATATCCTTAACGCGTTCAAAATCCTTAACTTCCTTGAAATAATAATATTCCTTTAATTCAAATGCAGATGTAAAGGACTCCAGAATCCTTATGTGAACAGTAGGATGCGTGGAATTCTACAACGTCATTCCCTCTAAGTAAACATCAGTACTTCATCACATTAACATACGCCAACATCACGGGAACATCACTTACACATTTTTTCTTAACACAGAATCACACATCAACGCAGAGAGAACTAAAGGATGTCACTTGGTACAATACAAAAATAACCTCACTGGAAACTATGGTGGTGGGGTTTTTTTTTCCCTGAAGTGATGCAGTAAGAGTGTGTGTTGCAAGAGTTCGTGGAAGAAAATAATGGGTGATGAAGGCAGAGAGAGAGAGAAGAGGGTGGGGAAGGAGGAGAACGGCGTAGATGGGGTGACGGGAAAGGGGAGAAGGGACAGGATGGGGAGGGATAGGATGTAGAGAGGGAGGGAGTAGGAGGCTAGGAGACGACAACACATAATTCAAAGGAAGAGGAGGGGAGGGATAGGGAAGGGAGAAGAGAGGTAGGATAAAAGGTAGGTAAGACAAGACAGGTGAAAGGTGTAGTAAGGAGAGTACAAGTGACACAGGTGAAGGAACTATACAGGTGAGAAGGTATAAGAGAGAGAATTAAGATGGAGACAAGTAGGTAATTAAGTGTGAAAGCTAAACATAAATGTGAGAAAAACGGAAAAAGAGATTGTAGTGTAGAGTGAGAGAAGGAAATTATAAAAAGGTGTAAATCAGGTATGGTAGGAGGAAGGGGAGGAAAAAGGGAGAAGAGAGAGCAGGTAAGACTCCAGGTGGTTAATTAAGTAGCAGGTGAAACTTGTGACAGGTGCAGCAGTGGTTGAGATTGTGGTAATACTTGTTAGTGTTGTGGTGGTGGTGGTGGT
>JAPQNM010000025.1:8536257-8551257 GCA_029783475.1 Metacarcinus magister
AGCTAAAGGAGAGGGAGGGAAAAACAGGAGGGAGGGAGGAGTGGAGGGAAAGGGGGTAAGGGGGTAAGGAGGGAGGAGGGAGAAATGGGAGGAAAAGGAGAAGAGAGCAGGATAGTGGAAGGAGAGAAGAGGATAAAGAGGAGGAGGAGGAGGAGGAGGAGAGAATGTAGGGCGTGGCTGTTTTCCTCTCTCTACCCCCAAATATTTGCTCCCATCTTTCCCCCCCTTCCCCCTTCTTCTCTTCTCTCTCTCTCTCTCTCTCTCTCTCTCTCTCTCTTTCCTCTTCCTCTTCCCTTTCCTCAAAATACAACACTGGATGCATAAATAACATCAATTTATTTTGCATTATTCATTTTGCATTTTATTTCGTATCTTAATTCATCTAGTTCTATTTTTTTTGTTATCGTTTTGTATTTATGTCTTTCTTGATCAAAGTCATCAATTCTGTCCACATTTTATCATTCTTTATTCCAGTTTTTATTTCCCTTTTAGAGCATTTTCATCACACTTTATTTCTTTCTCTCTTTCTTCATTTCTCACATATCACTTTTCCCTGGAGCGTTTTTATCTCTATTTCTTCGTATTCTCCTTCCTCTTCTGTCTTCTTTAATTCCTCTTCTCTCTTGTTTTCCTTTTCCCTTTCTCCAATCTTGCACATCATCCTTCCTTCTCTTCGTTTCTCTCTTCTCTTTCCATTATCTCCACTATCATCATTCTTTCTCTCTTTCTTACTTCTTGGTTAACTTTATTTAACCTTATTTTTACTTTCTACTCAATTTTCCTTCCACTCAGTGTCCACACTTCTCCTCCTCCTCCTCCTCTTCCTTCTCTACCTCCTTTTCCTCTTCCTCCTCTTCCGTCACCCAAGACAAGCGTCACCATTTCATGTCACTATTATTGCCACGGTCACTATTAACGTCACCATCAATGCCTCTTCCTTTACTGCTGATCTCTCTTGGCCCTTCCTGATGCCCCTTGGCTCTCCCTGGCACTCCTCTCACTCTCCTGGCACCTATCACTCTCCCTCTCACCTTAGCATCCGCCCATGTACCTCGTGGCACTCTGACGCCTTCGCAATCTGTCTCGTACTCATTTGACCTTCCCTGGCACTCTCCTTAAGCCCTTCCTGAGTCCATTCTACTCGTTATGTTCAGCGTTTGGCACTGTCACGCTACTCCCCATCGCCTTCCTCGTGGGTATGAATATGTATTGATGGAGTGAGCATTCTGAATGTCATCGGATTCCTCTCGTGGTGACTGTATTATTAAGTTTTGTTGAGTCACCCACTGGATTTTTTTACCTAAAGAAGATGGTAGGTGTTTGAAAGGTGTTATGTTTTGTTTAAAGCTTAAGTGTGGTGTTTTAGATGGTTTACTCTACTTTTTTTTTGCGTGTGTGTGTGTGTGTATGTGTGTGTGTGTTTGTGTGTTTGTGTGTCAGTCTCGCCTCACTGTGTTGATCCATTAGTGTACAAAGTAAGACAGTGACACAGTACTCTTGTGTCCCTCTGGCGGCAGCGACATCAACCATGCCTCGAGGAGTAAACACAGACCCGAGCCTCTCTCTCCTCCTCTGTTTTTTGTATTGTTCTTTAGTACGGTGACGAAAAGTGGATAGAGGACAAAAATAACCTAAGAATAAGTCGTTGTTTTGTTGATAAATTGTTTGATTAATATTTTTTTTCAGTTTTGTGTTCGTGAGTTTAACTAATTATTTTTTATTTACTTATTTTGTTTTTCCTGCAGTATTTTCTTATTTTCCTTTTCTTATTATCTTTACCATATTTGTTTCCCCTTCACCCTTCACCTTACACACTCCTCGTGACAACTTCACATTTTTTTTTCCTCAATTTCTCATTCTCTCCTTCCTCTTCCTCTTCCTTCTCTGTACTTTATTCCTTCACTTCCTTTACCTTTTGCACTTTTATTCTTGCTGTCTTATCTTTACCCTTCTATTCTCCTTCTTTCTTTCATCTCCTTCTTCCTCTTCCTTCTCGTCCTTTCTCTTCCTCCTTTCACTTGGTAGACTCAAGAAAATCCTAACATTGTATTACTCTCAACTTATTACTATCATTCCTGTGTAACTAATAGAGGGGAAGGGAAGGGAAGGGAAGGGAAGGGAAGGGAAGGGAAGGGAGGGGAAGGGGAGATGAGGAGCGAGGGAAAGGCAGCCTAGGAGAGAGGGAGAGACAAGGAAAGGGCGGAGGGGAAAGTCGAAAGAAAGTGAAGTGCAAAATTCGATAGTGGTTGAAATAAGTTTGAATATATTATAAAGCTGAATAAGATTATTAGTTTTCAATATTTAAAGAAAAGTGTGCGTAAGGAGAGAGAGAGAGAGAGAGAGAGAGAGAGAGAGAGAGAGAGAGAGAGAGAGAGAGAGAGAGAGAGAGAGAGAGAGAGAGAGAGAATGTAAACTCAAGGTAATCTTCAACACTTTAAAAGGGAAAAAGAAAATAATTCGGAAAGAATATTTTGAGAAAGTATATTCCATTTCTACATTAGAATATTTATTGACAGGGAGGGGGTGGCAGGGTAGGGAGGGGACCAAGAACCGCAGAGTGGGGGGGGGAAGGGGAGGGAAAGGGGGGAAGGGGAGGGAAGATGGAGAAAGAGGCAGTAGATGTAAACAAACTCCCAGGTAGAGAGAGAGAGAGAGAGAGAGAGAGAGAGAGAGAGAGAGAGAGAGAGAGAGAGAGAGAGAGAGAGAGAGAGAGAGAGAGAAGGGGGGGGAGGGGGGAATGGGCCGCACATGTCGTAAAACAGAGCTACAGAGAAAATGCTCACTGGGAATTCCGTTGCAGTGGTGTGGTTTAAACGGAACTGTTAAACGACACAACGAGAGAGAGAGAGAGAGAGAGAGAGAGAGAGAGAGAGAGAGAGAGAGAGAGAGAGAGAGAGAGAGAGAGAGAGAGAGAGAGAGAAAAAAAAATAAAGAGAGAAAATAAAGAGAAAAAAAAGATAAGAGAGAAATCCTATCGAGGGGCGTCACAGAGACAAAAGGAGGAGGAGAAGGAGGAGGAGGAGTTACTATAGAGAAAGCTACTCCAGTCACCCCCCTTACCTGCCCCACATTACCTCAGGTGTTGGGAGGGTGGGACAAGGGTGGGAGGGACGAAGGAGGGTGGATGGGAAGGAGGGAGGAGCACCTGTGTATAGCCAAGTCAGGTGTGTCGTGTGTTGCCAACGAGAGGTGATGGTCAGTCAATGAGTGAAGGCGAGGCCTACGTGAGACACTCACGTAGGCCTCGGTGAAGGAGGGAGTGAGTGAAGGGAGGGAAGGAGGGAAGAGAGGGAAGGAGGGAAGGGAAGAGAAAAAAAAAAAAAAGAGAGAGAGAGAGAGGGGGGAGGGGAAATAGGGACAGTAAAGATAGGGAAGGGACGGGAAGAATAATTAAAGGCGAGATGATTGTTTTAAAGATAAGACACGGTTGGAGACACTGGAGAGAGAGAGAGAGAGAGAGAGAGAGAGAGAGAGAGAGAGAGAGAGAGAGAGAGAGAGAGAGAGAGAGAGAGAGAGAGAGAGAGAGAGAGAGAGAGCGCGATAGAATAGGTTACTGACCCAGGATCGACCAATGTGTGTGTGTGTGTGTGTGTGTGTGTGTGTGTGTGTGTGTGTGTGTGTGTCTACTTACAGCTGTTAGTAAACTTCTCAACTTCTTAACATATTTCCCTAAATGATCACTAAACAACCCTGTGCAGCGCCATCTGTGTGTAGGACCAAGTTACGAAATTAAACGAAACATTATCGAACACGTATCACTTAACATCGCTCGCCGTCGTCTTAAAGGCAAACAAAATAGACGAAATTCTCTGAAAAACAATGATCAAGCAAAGCACGGTCGGCGAGTCTGTCTGTGTGTATATGTGTGTGTGTGTGTGTGTGTGTGTGTGTGTGTCACCTGGCGCCCATGTGTTCGTGTGCGTACTACAGATGGAAGCTGTTTGTGTACGTGTGTGTGCGTGTTTTCATGGCATGTATGGCTGATAAATTAATGGTCTTGAGGAGGAGAAAGAGGAAGAGGAGGAGACAGGAGGAGGAGGAGGAGGAGAAGGAGGAAAAGAAGCTGAATGCGGTGGATAACGTATGAAAGAGAGAGAGAGAGAGAGAGAGAGAGAGAGAGAGAGAGAGAGAGAGAGAGAGAGAGAGAGAGGCCTGAGGATGAACCGGTTACTTGAACATGTGGATAAAAACTGGACTTTGCTACTAGTGACCGGTGTAGTAAGGTCCCCGGCTCACCCACACACACACACACACACACACACACACACACACACACACACACACACACACACACACACACACACACACCATTCTGTTCATACGTTGCTTAACTAACTGATAGACAACTGAGCAAACTGCATGTAGCTTCTCTCTCTCTCTCTCTCTCTCTCTCTCTCTCTCTCTCTCTCTCTCTCTCTCTCTCTCTCTCTCTCTCTCTCTCTCATCTCTCTCATCTCCAGCCCTTCAGGTTCCAGAGATATGAATCGATACTCTTTTTTGTTCTTGGAAATCCTACCGGGAAACGAAAGCGAACGAGGAAGAAGAAAATGATGAATGATGAAAGGAAAGAAAGAGGGAAGGAAGGAAGGAAGAAATTCAACAGATAAACCTACCATGAAAACAAGAAAAACAAGGAAAGATAAGTAAAGGAAGAAGGAAGGTGAAAGGTGAGAATAACAAAGAGAAGAAAAGGAGGAAGACAGGAAGGGAGGGAGGGAAGGAAGAGACAGATAAAAAAGAACTTCAACAAGATGAATGCGAGAGAGAGAAAGAGAGAGAGAGAGAGAGAGAGATACAGAAGCACAAAGACCCATTAAAAGGTCATTATCTCGTGACTCAACCTTCAAAGAAACAGTATATTTACGCAACAGGAAGGTAACACATACGCATCCATCACTATACTCATCCATGCGTTAAACCACCTTGCGTAACAGTGCGTAAACGATGCGTAATCATCACCACATCATGCGTAACAAGCTCATACGCATATAGGCACGAATGCATTAGAGGTGGTACCGCTGACAACGCAAGGCAAGGCTACATTCTCCAGCCTTGCCACATGTAAGGCTTCCAGGATGGCGGAGGTGACGAGCTGCTAATGGAGTTTAACGTATGTATGTAACGCGTCACACGTCACTGCCGCCTGAGATGCGCTGAGACGTGCGTGATGGTACTCGTTATGATGTTAAACGCGTGTTCTTAATGGAGGTTCCGTGTGTGGTACGTGTGGAGGAGGAAGAAGAGGAGGAGGAAGAGGAGGTGATGGTGGACGATGACGACAATGACGAAGAAGAATAAGAACAAGATTAGGCTCAAGACTATAATTAGAACGTAGTGTTAGGTAAAAAAATAATGATAACAATGATGCGGAAGAAAACAATAACAATGACATAAAAGATGAGAAAGAGGACGACGAGGAAGGAGGAAGAAAAAAGACTAAGAAGAATGAGAACAGGACCAGAATATGAAGGAAGGCATTAATAATGATACTGATGATGAGGAAGAGGAGAAGGAAGACGAAAATGAGGAGGAAAAAAAAGAGGAAAAGAGAGAACAGTAACGAAAGAACAGCAGAAGATGGTTTCATATTTCTGCTGACTCTTCCCTCCGCTGCTGACGTGAACCTACTACTCGCTGAGGTGATTCAAGTCGACTGACGACCAAGATTTCATGGTGCTGACGTGAGGCTGAGTGAGTGAGGTGAGAGATAAGATCAAAAGGGTGAGAATGGCAAAGGGAAAAGAGGAAAAAGGAAAGGAAAGCAAGAGATGGAAAATGAAGGAATAGTTTGGACTACTACTACTACTACTACTACTACTACTACTACTACTACTACTACTATTACTACTACTACTACTACTACTGCTACTACTACTACTATTTCTACTACTATTACTATTATTACTATTACTATCTGCGAATGAGATCAATAACGGCATTCTGGAAGCAATCTCAAGAATCAAGAAGAGGAGGAGAAGAAGGAGGAGGAGGAGAAGGAGGAGGAGGAGGAGAAAAACGGAAGCCTAAAACTCGAATACCTCACGTCTCTTTCTAACCACTGTGTGTGTGTGTGTGTGTGTGTGTGTGTGTGTGTGTGTGTGTGTGTGTGTGTGTGTGTGTGTGTGTACTTGCCAGTTTACAAGGCGGATAGAAACTTAAAATTGAAAAAAAAGAAAAAAAGAGAAGAAGAAAAAAAACACGAGATCAGAATGTCTTATCTATTTACTTATAACCAAAAAAAAACAAAAAAAAGAAAGAAAGAGAGATAGAGAGAGAGAAAGAGAGAGATAGAAATAAACTCTATCTCTCTACTACCACTCACTTCATTCTCATCACGCTGTGTCCTCAAACAAAACCCTTTACTTTCTCGCTTCTAAACCTTACATTCAACATTCCAACCCAGCACAGTAACAAAAAAAAAAGAAGTTAAGAAAAAAAAGAAAAAAAAGAATATAGCCGCTGGATGGGATATGTAACTCTTATGTTAGGGAAGGAGGGGTATGGGGGAGGGGGGGTGATAGAGGGTAGAGGGAAGGGTATGGGGGTAGTGGTAGAGGAGGTTTTACAGGACCGATGCTTAATGTCAAGAGTCAATGGCAGCATGACCTCATCTGATAGACAGCTAAGGGCAGAGCGTCAGCCACTTGCGTTTATAATTATTGTTCATGATTCGTTTTGCATATCTAAACGTTTTTTCTTTTTTTATATATTCACTTCATTGCTTTCATGTTTTTTGTTTGTTCTCAATTCTCTCTATTATAATCTAATAACCTGTATATATATAACGTAAGAATAGAAATTGTAACCACACTTTATAACGCTAATCTGAGACATGAAATAAAGTCGTGTTACTCACCAAACGGAGCCAAATTTTCACGGTTCTCTCCTCTTTCGGTAGTTCATTATCTTTTTGCACCACCTTCCTGTAGCGTACACTGCCTGCCACATTCTGAAACCAAAGGAAACAACATTATAACCTTTACGAACACCGAAGGGAAGGTTCATGTTAAGGCCAAACCCCCATTTCAGACACAGACTAAAGCTTCTAAAGGTGTAGTGATGTGGCACTTCTGTCTCTGTGATGCTTTGTCTAGTGTGTGTGTGAGAGAGAGAGAGAGAGAGAGAGAGAGAGAGAGAGAGAGAGAGAGAGAGAGAGAGAGAGAGAGAGAGAGAATAGAAAAGTATATTATATTTACTCAAGGTATATTGAAAGACTGCAGACAGAAGATATATTTGACAGGTGTAGTAAGAGGAAAATAACAGGTGGGAAACAGGTGTGTAAGGATGGTGGAGGGAAAGTGAGGAAGCTTATATTGGTTTTTTTTTCTCTCTCTCTCTCTCTCTCTCTCTCTCTCTCTCTCTCTCTCTCTCTCTCTCTCTCTCTCTCTCTCTCTCTCTCTCTCTCTCTCTCTCTCTCTCTCTCTCTCATTCTCTTTTTTTTTTTTTACATTTTGTCTTATTTTTATTTCGCATTCATTGTTCAGTTTTCTTTTCACTAAAAAAAAAAATTATGTAAAACAGCTGACTCATAATAGATCACCTACACCCAATCCTCTCCTTTCCTCCGTCCTTCCCTCTCTCTCTCTCTCTCTCTCTCTCTCTCTCTCTCTCTCTCTCTCTCTCTCTCTCTCTCTCTCTCTCTCTCTCTCTCTCTCTCTCTCTCTCTCTCTCTCCTCTTCCTCATTATCTCTTCCCTCCCTTCCTCCTCCCTCCGTCATTCCATTTTCCTCCCTCCTTGCCTTCATTTCATCACTCCATCCTCATTTTCTCTCTCATTCTCCTTACTTCAATTTCCTGTCATTCTCTCACCTTCCTCCTTATCTCCCTTTCTCTACTCCCTCCTCATTTTCTCCTTTTCTCTTTACTTTAATTTTCTCATCTCAATTCCTCACTTCCTTATTACCCTCTCCTCTCTTTCTCTTCGCTTCCTTTTCCTCCTCATTCACTCCCTACTCGCCTTCCTTCATCTTTCACTCCCTGCCTACTTTTCCTCTCCCTCACACCTCATTCTCCCTCCTTGCATTCCTCATACGTGCCCAGCATCAGTGTCCTATTCTAGCGTGCTGGCAGTTGCTCGTCATGCTTCACGTACTAAGAGGACCATTACGTGCCTGCCGCGCCCAATCTGTATCCCTTACGTGCCTTGAAGTGAGCCCGAACGTGTCACTTTTTTTTAAGGGAAGACTACTCAATGTAATAATTTTTAGGAGTTGATTTATACGTTCATATATTTTTTTCATTCCAGTTCATGTTAATAGAATGTTTTTTTTAATATATATTTACCGTGTTGTTTTAGTGATATTTATTTATATATATATTTTTTGTGGTTGCCTACATTTCTAACACTAAATCACGGTGATATACATGATTTATTACCTTAAATTAACCTCATGGTACTGTACGTAATCTGTCTGTGTATATCTCCGTCTGTGTCCTATCTTATCTACCTGTCTGTCTGTCTGTATGTCTGTCTATCCGTCCAATCTTTCTTAATCCGTCTAGAGCTGTTTTTTGTTCCTGTTTTTGTGTGTATGTGTGCATGTATATCCATGTGTTCGTGTGGGGATTCACACGGCTGGGGCTTCGTGTGCACGGCAGGGAGGGGAAGGGAGGGGGCAAGGAGGGGAAGGAAGAGGGGTTATAGAGGAGAAGGAGAGGGAGTAAAGAGGGGAAGGGGAAGGGAGTAAAGAGGGGAAGCAGGAGGGGGTAAAGAGAGGAAGGAAAGAGTAAGGATAAGTAGAAGAAGGAGGAGAGGGTAATAGCAGAAGCAGGAGGTGGTAAAGAGGGATGGAGGAGGGGATAAAGATGGAAGGAGGAGGGGTAGGAAGGGAAGGAGGAGGGGTAAAGAGGGGAAGGAAGAGGGATAAAGAGGTAGGTACTGAGGCTGTTATCAGTGTCTACGGGTGTTAGGATGCCAGTCAGAAGCCTAGTAGAGTCTGTAAGTAAATAAGTGAATTAACGTCATTCTTGTGTACTAAGGCGTAGGCACTGAGAGAGAGAGAGAGAGAGAGAGAGAGAGAGAGAGAGAGAGAGAGAGAGAGAGAGAGAGAGAGAGAGAGAGAGAGAGAGAGAGAGAGAGAGGGGGCGGAGGAAGCTGGTTCGTTTTTACTTTCGTGGAATAATGACAAAGTAGAAATTCAAGTTAGCATTTCGCGTTTCCATTGCTACTATCATTGTTACTCATCCTCCTTCTCCTTCTCCTCCTCCTTCTCCTCCTCCTCCTCCTACTACTACTACTACTACTACTACTACTACTACTACTACTACTACTATTTCAGGTTAATGGGTTAGTTCCGCGTCCTTTTAACTTACAAAGACGTATCTCTCCTCCATTAAGTGTGTTCCCATGGCAACGCATCTGAGAGAAATACATAAATTCAAACGCCATGTCGCTAGTCTGTAAAGTCTATTTTACTCTATTCCTACTGGCGTGCATAACTGCCTTTTGTTCCCTGTTTCTCCCCCTCCCCCCCCTTTGCCTGCCTCCCTCCTATCTTTTTGTCTCTTCATCCATCTCTCTCTCTCTTTTTCTCTTTATCTGTCCCTCTCTCTCTCTCTCTTTCTCTTCTTCGTACCGTGGATAAAGTCGTTATTCTTTTGTTTTTCGTTCATGCATCTTTCTGATTTGGGTTTGTTTACATTTGTGTTTGTGTTGGAGGGTGGGGGTGATCTCTCTCTCTCTCTCTCTCTCTCTCTCTCTCTCTCTCTCTCTCTCTCTCTCTCTCTCTCTCTCTCTCTCTCTCCTCTCTCTCTCTCCCTAATGACCAATTAATCACACTGAAATAACAACAAAAATTCTTTCCTGGATCCAAACAGATGATTGATTTGTTATTATTGTCTCATGTCACTGAGCTTGTCTGTAAGAGGAGGAGAAGGAGGAGGAGGAGGAGGAGGAGGAGAAGAGGAAGAGGAGGAGGAGGAGGAGGTTAAGTTTAATTAAAGGGAATATCGTACCTACATAAGCTTCTTTCATAAATTACTCTGAGACAAGGAAAAGATTGAGTCTTTATGAGTCTCCCTTCGTTGATATGACACGGTTTTGTGGGAGAACTTTTTGTTTTATATATCTACTGGCAGCGTTATCTTGTTTCCAACCAGGATTTATTTCTTTTTTTCTTTTTAACACGTCTGGATAAAAATAAGAGGAAAAAAACAGCTGTGAAACATTTTGGAATTTAATTTTTTTGTCTTATTTCCGTTAGTAGTGTGGTGATAGAAAACGAGAATTGTGTATCAGTAAGAAAACGGGAACTCAGTCCGTTAAAAAAGAAAAAGAAAATGAGAACTATCTTTTAACGTGATAAAAAGAAATACGAAAATGTGTCTCTCCGTAATGGAAAGAAAACGGATAATGTGTCTCTCTGTAACAAAACAAAAAAAGAAAATTGTAAATATATCTCTCCGTTCTCAGAATCAGAAAAGTGACCGTGAAAGAATCTTGAGAATCTGTTTGTTTTTTCAGGAGGAGAGAAATGAAGTTTAATTAACATGACTAGTAATATTTTGAGTCAGATTCTCCGTATTATTAACCACTGAGCCGCCTCTCTGCCTTTCTCATATTACAAAGATAATATATTTCCTCCGCATCATAGTAATTTAGAAACGTTACCACCTAAATAAATGTACAGCGGCTTATAATTATAGTTTATGGTATTAATATTTAGGTTTTTAGGTCGATTTCATATTTGCTAGTTTTTTAGTTTAAAGATTTTTTTTAACCATCATACATTTTTCATAATTTTTTGGTTCATCTTACAGTTAATCATGAAATTTTCTAGGTCATGTTCTGCTTCTAGGTCATTAACATTGTACCCTTGACCAACTTATATGATTACACTCCAATTAGGTTCCATAGTCAAGTGTAATTACTAGAACTCTATTGATAACTATTTCTAGGTCATGTTCTAAGTTTTAACGCCATTATATAGTTTCCAAGGCCGTTCTGTATTATTATCTTCGTTTTAAGGGATTAAGACGCCTTTAAGAATATTCAGGAACTTATGATAGCAGTTTTAGGGTACGATCTAGTTTTCACATACTGTTTAATTTTTTTAATGCTTATTATTACCCTGTAAACCAAACCCCTTTAGTATAGAATTAAAAAAATATAGAATTATTTAACAGCTAATTTGTGTTTTTGGATTTTTTTTCCCAATATTTTATAAGCCACGTGTAATATTTTGAAGGTAATGAACGGTTTCGAGGATAATTTAATATGTTTTCGAGTTACATTATTGGTATTGCAAATATCATATTTCATCCTTACCTACAGTTCGGAAGTCACGTGTAATATTTCAAACTAATTAATAGTTTCCAGTAAAACTAATAATATAGTTTCTGGGCATGTTATTGGTTCTGGAAAGGTCATACGAGTCATTTCATATGTTTTGGAAATATCGTAGTCGTTTTAGATTTTTTGTGATCTAATTTTCTGACATTTTACCAGTTTTGGAAATGTCATACCAACTGTTTTCTTGGGTTTGGAAATATCGTAGAGTCTTTTGTTATATAATTTTCTGACATTTGAATAAGCTTTTGAAATATTATACATACCAATTACCAGGTTTTAGAAATATCATATCATTTAAGATTTTTTTGTAAATATCTCATCGATTAATATTCAAGGTTTTACAAATATCAAGTTGTTTCATATCTTTCTAACTCCTTTTTGGACCGTGTAGAGGTAACGTTTAATATTTCAAGAGTGTTCCCTGAGTGTAGCGAGACAAGGCAAGGCAAGGCAAGGCAAGGCAAGACATCATGCACGGACAGACAGCCTCAAGACGCTATTTTCATGTATTGATCCTCCGCCCCTCACGCATCTCCTCTGTCTTGTTGATGTTTGGGCCTCCGTGACGTCACCACCACCACCACCACCACCACCACCACCACCACCACCACCACACCACCACCACCACCACCACCACCACCACCACCTCCACCTTCCACACACCGTTGCCAACACCACCTCCGTTAGTGCTTGCGTGCCTCATCGCCTCTTAATCGTTGCCAGTGTTGCAAAAGTTACTGCCATTGGAAAGAAATAGTATAGATTTGATATAAGAGATGTTGGGGTGTGTGGTATATTTAGATTGGAGTGTATTTTGGTGTAAAGAGGAGATGGTGTAGTAGTAGTGGTGGTGGTGGTGGTGGTGGTGGTGGTGGTGGTGGTGGTGGTGGTGGTGGTGGTGGTGGTGGAAATGTGTCCTTAGTCCCAGTGCCAAAATTGGTTACCTGCTGATCATCTACTAATCTGATTATTATTGTTTTCCGTTATTCTTTTATGCTCTCATTATCTTATCGTTTATTTGTGGCGTCTGATTCATATATTTCTTTTTTATTTTCTAAGCGTGTCTGGCTTTTATTTTTATTTTTATTCTTTTTGTTTTATTCGTCATGTACTACAAACAGTAAAGAAAAGTGTTGCTATGCTATGCTCTCTCTCTCTCTCTCTCTCTCTCTCTCTCTCTCTCTCTCTCTCTCTCTCTCTCTCTCTCTCTCTCTCTCTCTCTCTCTCTCTCTCTCTCTCTCTCTCTTTAAACAGGGAAGACCGAAGGAACGAATAGATAAACCAGATTAAGGCAACCTATCCCCATTTTCTGTTTAATCACAAAAAAGAAAACGAGATATACGAGCCACGAGAGTTGACGGAGCATCGTATTTCAGACACTTTCATTCATCATGGCGGCGATGTCACGTGACCACAGCTAATGGGTGCAGCGGCCACGAGGTGATTAGACGTGTAATGATGTTAGTCAGGTGAAGAGGGGGAAGGAAGGGAATGGGGGAAGGGGGTTAAGGGGAAAGGTGATGTCATGGTAGGTAGACACACACACACATACACATATTTGATTTTCTCTTTATCTCTCTTATATCATTTTCTCATCCTTCTTTTGTAGATTTTTGTTGATTTTTCCTTTGATGTGCGAAAAAAATGTATACAAATATAAATTGATGGTCTATTTTCTCTAATGTAATCAAAATAACAAGCAAGATAATACAGTCTTAACTATTTATCGATATAAAAACAAATTTATATATAACAAAACGATAAAAAGAAACCAGAAAACTTACATAAACAAAAATCTATCGAAATGCGTATAGGTTTAAGTATGTCTAGATGTTCAACCAATTAAAAGCCAGGAACTGATAATGAGACACAGCAGCAAGGGAACCACGTGATTGGTGGGTGCATGTTAGACTCCCGTGATAAGATGACAGATAACACCACCTTCCTGCAGCTCCTTATCATTATACCACAAATTGCAGCCTCCATTACCACACCACGCCATGTTAAAGATCAAAACTTATTCCCGAGACCGTCCAAAGATCATGAGTTTTAAAATTTATAAGAAAAAATAATAATACATTCGTTAGTATAATATATTTTTTTTTCGTCTCAAATTTAAACTGAATAAAAGTTGGAATAGTTTTCATTTTGGTGTTACGTCTATACATTTTATTTCTTTTTTCGTTAGGCATTAAATCTTATACAACTTGCGTCGCCTTATCATAATCTCCCTTCACTTCTTTTCCATTTCCCTCTCCCATAGATCAAGATAATGAACCCTTACGATAACGTCACCTATCCATCAAATTTACCTCCATAACGCTATCGTACCGGGGAGAAAGAATATCGTACATCTTTGACTTCTATTCTGTTAATTCTTCTTTCTTTACTCTCTCTCTCTCTCTCTCTCTCTCTCTCTCTCTCTCTCTCTCTCTCTCTCTCTCTCTCTCTCTCTCTCTCTCTCGCTCTCTCTCTCTCCTCTTATCGTTTTGTTGTTGGAATGTGTGATGTGTTGCAGGTAAAGGTGTTTCAGTTTGTGTTGTTTTGTCAATTTCCGAAGTGAAGGTCGTGTTTTTCTTTGGGTTTCCTTGGTTATATATTTTTTTATTTCCGTTTCGACCTCAATGGATTCTGATAAACGTTGATAAACACATACACACACACACACACACACACACACACACACACACACACACACACACACACATTCTAAAGATCAAAATCAAATCAAATCAAATCAGCCTCCTCCTCCTTCCTCCCTCCTCCTCCTCCTCCTCCTCCTATCGGCCTTTTTTGATAGTGACAGTGATAAGAGGAAGGCTTAGTGTTATCTGGAACTAGTAATGAAAATTTATGAAGAGTAATAGAAAAGTTAAGTAAGGGTCATAGTGTATCATTAATTATTTTCATTATTATTATTATTATTATTATTATTATTACTACTACTACTACTACTACTATTACTACTACTACTACTACTACAAAACTAACAGCAAATAGTTTTTTTTTTCCCCAATTTTTCATTCCTTTATCCTTTTCTCTTTTCATTCAATCTCCAGCTTTTGTCATTTTTTTTTCTCTTTCTTTCTATTTTTCCTTTTTCGTTCGTTCTCTTTCATCCACTTTCTTTCCACGCAAATGATTCTTTTTTTATTATCCTTTCACTTTCTTTTGGTCCAATATTTTTTCTTCATCATTTTCCTTCCTCTTCCTCCTTTCTTTATTTTCTTGTTTCCTTTCTTTATCATATTTTTCTATCCTTTTATCTCTCGCTTCCTCCTTTTTTACTTTTCCTCTCGATTTCTTTATTCTTCTTATTCGTTTTATTTTTTTTCATACTATCCTCTCTCTCTCTCTCTCTCTCTCTCTCTCTCTCTCTCTCTCTCTCTCTCTCTCTCTCTCTCTCTCTCTCTCTCTCTCTCTCTCTCTCTCTCTCTCTCTCTCTCTCTCTTTAAATTTCATATTTCTCTTCTCATCATCTTCCTTCTTTATTCCCCTCCTCCTCCTCCTCCTCCTCCTCCTCCTCCTCCTCCTCCTCTTCCTCTTCCTCTTCCTCCTCCTCCTCCTTTTATTATATAATGAAACAAAACAAGCCAACAATAAAATGAACCATTAAAACACACTCTCTCTCTCTCTCTCTCTCTCTCTCTCTCTCTCTCTCTCTCTCTCTCTCTCTCTCTCTCTCTCTCTCTCTCTCTCTCTCTCTCTCT
>JAPQNM010000025.1:8561257-8566257 GCA_029783475.1 Metacarcinus magister
TGTGTGTGGTATATGCTGTATGAATAGTACTGTATCATATATAGTAATAGTAATAATAATAATAATAATGATAATAATAATAATAATAATAATAATAATAATAATAGTAATAATAATGGTGCCAGAGAAACAATTAAGCTTCAACGAGACGCTATTAAGACGTCGCCAGCCGTTCCCTCGCATCGCTGTGTCACAAAGGTTGGCCGGCGTAGAAATAGAGTCTTTCTACCTTACTGTCGCGTTGGTTTCCCAGTCTATTGTGGCGAGACATGAGAATATTTCAAAACTGACAGAATGAGGCGAGACGTAATGAGTTAGCCTGTGTGTGTGTGTGAACGTGTACATATGAGAAAGTGTGTATGAGTATATATATATATATGTGTGTGTGTGTGTGTGTTTGGAAGCGATTGTGTGTGTGTGTGTGTGTGTGTGTATATGTGTGTGGGGTGGCATGTTGTGACTAGCGACACACTTAGCTCATCAACCACTATAACCTGTCTGCAAACTACTGTACCCGTCACTCTCCCGCATTCTCCCACCCCACTTGCACACGTGTCAAGCTCCTTCCTGGGGTGTACGGCAAGGTGGGAGGCGGCCCTTCCTTTGCCACGTCAACCTAGGCAGTGGAAAGGAAGCTGGATGGAACGTTGAGTGAAAGTGACTGAACTGCGTCGAGATGTTAAGAGTAGTAAGTCGCGGGATTGAGGTTGCAGCGTTAGATGAAGTGAGAAGGAGGGTTAGTCAATCTCTAGGAGCCTTTGGGAGCCTAGGTCGATTTCGTGGGTGTCTGCTGAGATTGAAAGTTGAGCTGGGAACGTTCTCATGGGAGTGTATTAAGCTAGGAGAGGGTGTGGAGGCGTATATGAAGGTGGGAAGGGCTCTACTGGGAGACTGGGTTGGGTCAGGAGTCTTCTATATAGAGAAGGTTAAGCTATCAGAATTTGCGAGAGAAAGTAGCGAAGGGGGACGAGTCTGCCTGAAGCGTGGTCTTAGTGGCGAATACAAAAGGTCAGGCGTCTCATAGCAACACAAAAAGATAGACAATGAAGTGAAGTAGAGATGATGCAACGTAGGAGACGAAACATTATATATATAAAAAAAGGGAATAGAAATGAGAATAAAAAATTGAGAATAGTGTAAATGTGTTAAAAAAATAAAGAAAGATAAACAAGTTGGATTAGTTAAGAGGAGGGAAGAGGAAGAAGACAAGGGAAGAAAAAACAGGTGAATGGGCACACCTGATGCGAAGGGAAGCAGTGTTTACTCTAATGGGGTGAGAACAGATGAGATAATGAAGTAAACAATGGGAACACCTGTTTGGGTTGACACACACACACACACTCTCTCTCTCTCTCTCTCTCTCTCTCTCTCTCTCTCTCTCTCTCTCTCTCTCTCTCTAACACCTTTTTTTCCTTCCCTTCACCTCCCCTCTACCTCGCCCCCTCGTCTCCCTACACCTTACCTCCCTCCCCTTCACACCTGCTTCTCTCGTTACACCTGGCTATCAAGGGGAGTGTTGTAATTAGTGACGGCAGATTACACCTACACACACCTGACCTTGGCTACAGGTATTAACTGGTATTAAACTTATTTCTTATCTACGTAAATTACCTTCATACATTTTTACTTTGATTTGGAACTATAACTATTTTTTTAGCATGAAGAAAATTTAAGCGGTGACCTTTTTATTTTGTTCTTATTTTGTTGTCGAATATTGTGAAGGATTAGAGTTCACCTTTTCATCTTCCGTTTGTCACTACAGTTCCTATTCTACACATCGTTACTGACTCCCTTCACACACTCTGCTATCCTATTATTAATTCTGGCACGTCGCTGCTCAGGCCCTCAAGCTGTGTGGCTCAGTTTTACCTCCTCGAGTCAGTTGAGTCTTAACACCACGCATTCACTCTTCACGTGTTTCTCATTCCTGCTTCATTTTTCCCTTTAAGCCTTTGACACATTACTGAGGCCACAAACACAGTACATTTTTCTCACTAACAAGTAAATATAAACATGAATATTATGAACGTGAGGTCGTAATGTCTTTTAATAATAAATAATATCTACATATGACGTCTCCAGATAATTGAAATCCCTTAATGAAGTAGTAATGTTTAGAAATTGGGTTTAAGACGATCCAATTCCCTTTATTCAGTTAACAAATGGTGTAGAGGTAGCAGAGGGTTGCGTTGATTATAGGGAATTAAAGTGATTTCAAATGCTTCAATCGGCAGAAAGTATTACCAAGCCGGAAAAAATGATTATTGGTGATTGTAGAAATTATAGAGTTTTCTGAATCATCACAGTAATTTAGCGATCAATTGTGTTAGTCCTGTCACGAAGCTCTCTCCTCACTCTCGTTCTCTCTTTTTTTCTCTCTCTCACTCTCTTTTCCATTTTTTTTCTCTTTGTGTGGGTGTAGAAGGGAAAAAAAGTGGGAGTGACAGTGACAGTAAAATCAAGTGAGAGCGAGAGAGAGAGAGAGTGAAAAAAAAGAGAGAGAAACAAAACAAAAACAATAAAGAAATCTCAACACTTCTTAACACCTTCACGCATTAACTTTCTCTACACATTCTTTGGTGTCACGAAGGTAAAGCAGATGAAGGAGGTGGTGTGTAATTTCCCGGTATAACAACACTATTAATAATACCTTTGCACTCCACAACGCACGTGGCGCACCTGTCGTGTACCAAATTTAGGACTGTCTAAGATACGACCCACACGGTACAGTCTTGAGAGAGAGAGAGAGAGAGAGAGAGAGAGAGAGAGAGAGAGAGAGAGAGAGAGAGAGAGAGAGAGAGAGTAAATAATTGATGAAAGACATAACGATTGACAGGACACACTTGAGGTCCTTAAGTTGCAAGAAAGAAGAAGAGAAGAAAAGTAAGAAAGAAAAGAGAGAAAGGAAAGAAATATAATATAGGAAAAAAGTGAAAAATAAGAGAAAAGTAGTTGATGCCGTGACAAACATACGTGTGTTTTTATTTACCTGACAAACACACACACACACACACACACACACACACACACACACACACACACACATATGTATACAATAAATAAAAAAAATAAAAAAAGATCTTGTACCATATTCGAAAATAATGAAAATTCAGATTGTCATTTTAATCAGTCATAATTTTTTTTGTTTGGTTCGGCTTAATTGCATTTTCCTTAAAGGTGGAAACCGGGTTAGTTTACATACAATTTCAACCTTAACTCAACACAATATACATTACAAGAACCACAAAATAATTTCCTTCATTTCTTGTTCACTTTCATTAATTAATTACGATTTTCAAATACCCTGCTTTTCTTTGTCTCTGTCTTTCCATGTCAACGTTAATGGAAATATTATTACTTTCCTTTTTTTTTCCTTCCTGGCCACTGAACGATGCGATGAGAAAACACACGAAACGAAACTAAACGAAAACCAACAAAATCCAGTGGAAAATTTGACTCACCGTGTAGTAAAGGGATTTTTATTTTTGTTCATTTTTTATCTGGAGAGGAGGAAGAGGAGGAAGGAGGGAGGAAGGGGGGAAGCATGGAGGAGGAGGAGGAGGAGAGGAGTAGAAAAGAGAAGGGAGGGAGTATGGAGGAGGAGAAAGAGAGGAGGAGTAGAGAAGAGGAGGGAGGAAGCATCGATGAAAAGGGGGAGGAGAGGAAAAGGAGAAGGAGGAGGAGGAGGAGGGGGGAGAGGAGGAAGAGTGGAGAAAAAAAAAGAGGAGGAGTAGGAAGGACAAACCACCACCACTACCACCACTACCACCACCACCACCACCACCACCACCACAACGACAATATAAAAAAAAGTCCAGAAAAAACAAAATAGTCCTAACTTGGAAAAATCCCAAAAGAGTCACGAGTCCCGAAAAACAGTGAAAGTGGTCACGTGCTTTTCCTTTGTACTTCAACAGGAATTAGTGGGAATTGGTGGGAATTTCTGGGAATTTACGGGAATTGATCTTGACATTCCAAGTTGGTGCTGTGAGTCTGGTCTTGTGGTCAATATGTGGTAGAGATAGTCGAGAGAGAGAGAGAGAGAGAGAGAGAGAGAGAGAGAGAGAGAGAGAGAGAGAGAGAGAGAGAGAGAGAGAGAGAGAGAGAGAAGGGGGGAGGGAGAAGGGGGGAGGGGGAGGCAGTTAAATAGACAAAGACAGATATGCAAGCAGTGACACACTCGCACGCACGTATGCATACGCCCACACACACACACACGCACACACGCACACACGCACACACGCACACACGCACACACACACACACACACACACACACACACACACACACACACACACACACACACAGGCAGGCAGGCAGGCAGTTTGTATGTATGTCTGACGATCAATAGCTCCTGAAAGAGAGAGAGAGAGAGAGAGAGAGAGAGAGAGAGAGAGAGAGAGAGAGAGAGAGAGAGAGAGAGAGAGAGAGAGAGAAAGAGAGAAACATGAGGTCCTTAGGTGTGTGTGTGTGTGTGTGTGTGTGTGTGTGTGTGTGTGTGTGTGTGTGTGTGTGTGTGTGTGTGTAGGGGAGGAAGGTTGAGTCTTGTCTACGGATGACTCTAATTTACCTTCCTTTGTTGTCCTAATAATGAGTTACCAATTTGTATTGTGGCCGCCCCGTGCTGAGGGAGGAGGAGGAGGAGGAGGAGGAGGAGGAGGAGGAGGAGGAGGATAAACGGGAAAAAGAACAAAGAAATAAGGAGTAGGGAAAGAAAAAAGAGGAACAAGAACAAAAAGATGAGAAGAATAAGAAAGAAGGAGAACAAGGACAAGGAAAATGAGGACAAGGATGATTTAAAACGAAGAAAAAAAAACACCAAACACAAAGATCTGCCCCAGAAAAACGACAAAAAACACTATTTTACAATAATCCTAAAAAAAAAAAAAAGATACCCTATTATATTCCAGCCTGACAGCCTTTCATTTTACTATTATTTTTTATGTATATTTTTTCAAGCATTAACTCATGGCTGTCCTCATTTCTCCCTCATTGTCTGT